>NBIL01137302.1:0-11236 GCA_002752925.1 Viola pubescens var. scabriuscula | reverse complement strand
TACACCAGGACCAAAATTTGATATTTTATTTCTAGCATTATAGTGATGTATTTTGAATAAGTAATGTGATATGTTCTCATTTTTGTGATGATTTAAGAACTATGTGTGGTTTGATCTTCTTTAAAGAAGAACGTAGGAAGCCTTTAAGTTCAACTGCGATATTTGTTGCTACTTTTCTTTCCTTGATATTATAATCTTGGTTTTAACTAAATGCATATTGTTGTTAAACTAACATCTAGTTTCGGGTGTTACACATAAAAACTAAATATTAAGAATTTAAAAATCATAAAAATCATTTATTCACATATAGATAAGAATATATCCAAGATCACATAGGTCAATCAATCAAATAATTGACAAGTTTAGAAAATAAATATAATCAATTTAAGACCATAATAATGCCTTTTACCACCATGATTGCTTATGCAGATGGATTGCAAAAATCGATCTCATGTCTTAGCTCCATATACCTATTCTTGGCAAGAGGTTTAATGAAAATATCTACAAATTGATCATTAGTGCCCACAAGTTCAAGAATAATATCACATTTCACAACATGATCACGGAGAAAATGATGCCTTACCTCTATATGCTTAGTTCTAGAGTGACAAATTGAGTTTTTGGTCAAATTAATGACACTTGTGCTATCACATTTAATGAGTATCTTGCTAATCTTCAAGTTGAAATCTTCTAAAGTTTGTTTCATCCACATCACTTGTGCAACACAAGCACAAGCCGCTATATAATTTGCTTCGGTAGTCGAAGTGACCACTGAATTTTACTTTCTACTAGACCAAGAGACTAATGCATTTCCTAGGAATTGGCATGTGTCACTAGTGCTCTTCCTATCAATTTTTCACCCAGAAAAATCTGAATCAGAATACCCAACTAGCGCAGTACTAGACATGTTATGATTACAAAGTCCTAAATTGGGTGTGTCTTTTAAATATTTGAAAACTCTTTTCAATGCAATTAAATGTGATTCCTTAGGACATGATTGAAACCTAGCAAATAAGCATACACTAAACATAATATCCGGTTTACTTACGGTTGCTGAACTATGGGGTTCACTAATCCTAGTTTTGATCTTTACAATTAACAAATTAAGTTATATTAACGTAATTTTTAAGAGCTTATTTGTAGGTCTTGAAGTCAATTTTATGGAGCTTAAGGAAGTAATACTTCAAGATCATTTAAGTGGTTAATTTCTAAGAATTATTTGTGTAAGTATATCTCAAATTAAAGTCCAATTTTAATTGCATTTTAACCTAAAAAAGATAGCACAAAGATGGTATTTTTTAGAGTGTACTTTCAGATATTCAAAATAAAAGAAAAACCAATTTGGATGGATCGATTCAGGTGGTGGTGCATCGGTTTGGTAAACTACTACCCCTGATGCTCAACTGGTTCATTGTCCTGTGTTGAGCGGTGCACTAGTCACAGACTCAAAATAGTCGTTGTGGCTGATTCTGGGTCTGAAGCGATACACTGGTCAAGGCAGAGTGATGGATCGATCAGACGCTCCTCTTGTTGTGTTTAACCTCATTTTGAATTCCTTTTGAGCCACAAAATATCTCATGTGATCATAAACCTCTCTAGACTTTAAATACCAAGTTTCAAAATATGTCAATATTTTCTAACCATAATGCCACGATAACAAAAATAATGTTAAAAAATATCATGTAATATAATATATATTTTATGAAAAAAGAAATAAGCTAAATTTAAAAAGCAGGGGCTTAATTGAGCTAATCTGAAGCAAATAAAGGATTTCATAAATGCAAATTGCTAATTGGAAAAGTTTTACGAACGTAGGGTGGTAAAAGTCATTTAACTCGCGATATTTTTAGAATGGTCACTGGACAAAACTACAACATATCAGGTGAGTGGATTTTAATTCAACGAGTGCTCTCCATTTTTAAAATGAGAGCGACATAGGTAAGTATTTTTCAAGAATATTTCCTATGAAATATTTACAAAAAAAATAAAGTACTGTGTGCTTGCTAAATGGTGAGGTTATTTTCATATACATATATACAATACAGAAAAAGAAGGTATGAATTAATTTTAAAATTTTAATTTTGTGATTACGAAATATTTCTTCGCTTTGTATTACTAAATGCTACATTTTTAGCATTGCGATATGAACGTTTGTGATGGTTGTGATATGAATGTTTGTGGTTTATGTTGTTATTGCTTGATCTTCTAACCTAGTAGAATAACATTGATACTAATCGCTTACGTAAGATTTGGTGGATATCTATGAGTTTTGCATCTGAATGCTTATCGGGTATACTGGAATGACTTTAAAACTGCTCTCTTTACTTGGAATACCCTTGTAGAGAGGTCGTGATTTTTTAAGAAATAATCAAAGAATGTGCTAGGTGAAATTTCAAACAAGAGCATAGTATCGTTATTGAGAATTTCATGGATATTAGTTTATGGAGTGATGTATTCTATATTTGTATATATTTGTATGATGATTTTATTATTTTTCTAGAATAAATTCTCAATTTTCACCCTAATTTTTTTTCCATCCATGGAGTTTGTATTGACAAGAAGGATGAGTAAAGGTCACTAGAAGGACGAGTAAAGCTGACTAGAATGGACGACGAGTAGTAGGATTAGTAGCTATTTTATTGTTTGTAAGGGAAAATGTGGTATTTGATAGCTTCAACGATAAACTTTATTATTCACTAAGATGTAATCCCTTATTAGTTGATAGGCATGTTGAGAATTAAACTTGAATTATGCTTACTTAAGTTGATGTAAATGGCATATGATGAAAAGCTTGATTGATAAGTATTTCAAAAGTTTAACTTTTTCCTATTATTATAATTAGTGTAAAAAAAAATGCTAAGGGGGTTACATGTTAAGAGTGTTGGCTTTACGGTCTTGGCTTTACGGGTCTCGTCTTACAAGATGTGGTGCACCTGGCGCGATCTTTCCCGATTTCCTTGTTTCATCACAGTCGTTGAAGTTTTAATGTTCCTGCTCATAAATTAGCAAAGTTTGCTATAATTTCTTGTTTAGAAAATGTTTGGATAGAGATACGTCGCTCATGAATTAGACACTATTTACTACCGATACAACAACCAAAAACATACCTCTTTTACTCTATACATTTTAACAGCAAGATACCTCTTTAATTACTCTTTAATCATATTCTTGAGTTCTCTTAATTCACATTTCATTTACTGCAAACACATTATTTTCCAGCTCAAGACTGACTTTAGCGTTGGAGTGTCCTCACTAGGTAAAATCCTAGTGATTTTCAGGTCTAAACACGGCTAGAGGAAGAGAAATCGAGAGAAGAAGGACAATCCCATCCTTAACCACTCTCATAATTACCACATAACACATACCGTTGAATATATTTTTTTAATGAAAAATTATCACTTTATTCATAAAGTTAAGTTATAATCCAAAAAAGAAAGGGTGTGTGTCCTAAATTAACATGCTTGGGATGTCTTGAACTATTAATCCAAAATAAGACGCCAAAGGATTAGATTGCATAAGAGTCTCAATGACTAAAGAACTATTCATTTCCAAAATGATATCCGTGAATACAACGTCTTTTACAAGAGTCACTCTGTATCTACATGCTTGGACTTCAGCTAGCTTCACATCTCATTGAGGAGGCTATTTGTGGGCGGATAACATTGCATGACCTATAATCCCGAATAGTTACTCCCATACCACATGTTACATTCTCAATAAAAGCAGCGTTAGTGTTAACTTTGAAACTTCCTGGGGTTGGAGGAGTCCAAGTTAACCAAGCTCGCTTCGGTGGAGCTTCCCTTATATCATCTCGCTCACTTTGCCTTGGTGTAGCTACGCAGTACCTCTCTAGCCATAATTGCAATCTATTCAGGACTTGTTTGTTTAAATTGAAAACAATGCAGATTGCGTGTGCCTTCCATATAGCACACATCCCATAGCCAATAACTTTTCGTCCTCCAATCTCATGAAGTCTACAGTCGTCCATTCTTTGAACTCAAAGAGGTGTTTCAAGAGCATGTGGTTTTTAGGAAAAAGAATCTCTCATACCTTTCAAGCATGCTGGCACTCTAGGGTATATGTATGATAGATTCGAGTTATCTACAGTCAAACACAATTCGCTATCATGTATACCTTTTTTCCCTATAACCTATTAATTATAGGGAAGCACATACCGTTAAATCTAATATTATCGCTTGGTGCTTTTATTGAGCGAATTAAATGATTATAAGTGAGACTCTTGGCACTAGAGACTTTCCGAACCTTTACTACTTCCAGAATACAAAAGTACAACCCTAAGCACTCTCCATAATTTTAACTTAAAAATGGCTAATCAACAATAAGTCCCACTTGATGACATCTCAACTGATTTTGTTACACCCTAGGGACCACCTCTGCTCCCTTGCAAGGCCAAAAAATTCACACTTTTGAGTCCTCGATAACTCAAGTTAACATTTACCGACTATGAAGAAATTCCACCTCCACCAATTCTCGCTTGAATGGATTGTCCCACCTCTTGAACATGAACTCCGAGGTAGCAAACCAAGTCAGATTAAACACTTTCACACCTGCCTAACCTCAGATCGCAATCGCTCCATCTGTAGTCGCTGCTGTCATTTCAGAAAAGTACATCTTGTTTTTCTTTTTTCCTTTTTTTCTTTTTTTTTGAAAAGTACATCTTGGTTTTTAGATACGAACAAGTTGGTTTGTTTGAATAAAAACCTTAAATGAGCCTAAAAAGTTGCTACAAATTGATTTTAAAATAAGACTATTAAATAATGAGCCTTGTTGGTTTGTGTGAATAGAAACCTTTTTTTTTGTTTTCGGTAAAAATGTGAGTAAAAACCTAAAATGTCCTCTACCGTGATACAGGAGGAGTAATAGTTACAGTAATGGTGTGTCTTTATGGGTGTGGAGGAGAAAACTGCACAGAATTTCACACCCCATGTCTGAAAAGCTGCTAAAGGAGGCAAAATAGATGATAAACAAGAAGCAATACACAACTTACTATAGACCTGCTGCAGTGTTATTATTGATATTTTCCAAAGAAATGATAGCACCAGACCTTCCCTCTTGTGATTGTGGATGTGACGTAAAAATATAAATGACCCAAATGTGAAGGCATACAAGGTACACCACGCACCACAACTTTGCTGAAGGATTTCTTCTCAGAAACAACCCACCAGCCAAGAAAATAGCATCCAACTGCCGCACCAACGATCCTAGGTGTTTCCTACCTGTACGGAATCTGTACTCCAATAGAGGACTCAACTTCGAATCAGAGGCACCCCATGTTCCTGATTCCAACTTGTTAGAGCCCGCCGTACACTTATTTTCATCCAGCAACCTTGCAACAGCCTGTATCCGCACATCCATTAGTTCTCTCTGCGGACTAAAGTAGGTGGTACCACTAAAGATTATTGTGGGCTGAGGTGAAAAAATACCTCAATTCTCAACACAAGAGTTGCCTTCTCAGAGCAAAGTGCCTCAACCTGGTTGAGCAAGGAGAATGAAATGTTAGACTGTATGTGAAGCAACAGCAAAATGACAACATTGTTGTTTGATTAACTTTTTGTCATCTGTGGAGGACACTATTTATTTCCATAACATTTGTTTCCTCAAATCGAGTGGACCTGCTTTCAAACAATTTTTGTCAACTCACTCCCCCCACCACAATACCAAAGGGCCCTAAATCCTGAATTACTAGAATCCACCAACACTTGAGAAAGATGTTTATCTACCTGGGCTTGTTTCTGAATTAAATGGTCAGTCATCTGTCCAAGCCTTCGCTTTAGCTCAATCTCTACTTCTGTTGGTTCCTCTATCTCCTTTCTTGTCATTTCAATATTTTCTTCCAATTTCTTTGCCTGAAATACAGCAAGCAAACCTCACGCAGATAAGTGAGCAAAAATCGTAACATCTACGCAGCTAAGCCCAATATAACATGAAAATCAACTGAAAACATACTCCATCAGAAACACATTGGTTGATTAAAAAAAATTACAGAAAGATATGATGATATTTCTACAGCTCTATCACTGGAGATTATAAAAGGAAAATTTATTAAGTTAATAATCACTTTTCCCTGGCAACGTTTAGGAATGCGGTCGGGATGCACCGAAACATAACACTTCCAATGGTTTGCATTATAAAATCTCCCAAGGATAAGGGGAATGTTGATCCCTTAGAATTTTTCTCGCCTGCACTTTTTACATACGTATATGGCATTTTCTCATGACCTTAGCATTTTATTTTCACTATTATTTTTCCTGTTCTGGAGAAGCTTTTCAGTGCCTACCGAATTAGAAATACTGATGCCATTTTTTGTTTACTTTAACACATTTAAAGGCACACATCCAGAATTTTCTGTTTTCATTGCATCTTCTGTTAAGCACAAATGCCAATCAACCAGTATATTCAGACACACAATTCTAGGAACATGTGATTATCAGATAATTGAGAAAAATATATTAAAAACCTTGAAAGCTAACCTTATCTTCAAAGAATCTAATTTTATCAGTCAGGAAAGAGTACTCTGCTTGAAGTATTTCTCGCTCAAATTTAAATCCTTTTGAAGCTGCTGACTACAGATCCAAAGATGCATATTATTAAAGATAGCCCAAGAAACTAAAGCACCAACATGATCACACACATTACATAATTTACCTCGTTTACATGTTCTCCACCTTGTTGAGCCTTGGATATCCTCCTTAGTTCTGCAAGAACAAAATAAGAAGACGTTGATATCATTGTAGTAGACAATATATTCTAAACTATTATAGTAAATTACAAACTCATTTCTAAAGTTATAGTATAAGTTAGTTATTCACTAGCTTGATTGCTAAAGTTTTCAAAGAAAACTCTACTGCATGAGATCTTGGTCTTGCTTTGATTTGACAACCCATAATGGTTACAGATGAATTCGAAGAGAACATTCACAGAAAAGAAAGTTTTTTCTGTAAAACAGTGATTAAACCTATCAAGTAAATAATCAGATGCAAGACTGTTCAAACATCAAGCTATAGTTTTTTTTAGCATAATCAGATTATTTATCAAATTACACTCTTAAAATTGTTAGATTAATCAACTGATGGGGCAAGCATTGAGACAAATTGTCAAATCAAAAGACCACATTGTTACTTAAAAGAAGGGACTGGAGTGGAATATGAGTAAACTGCATAACTAATTCTGTTTTGATTGTTCAAAAAAAAAAACTAATTCTGTTTTGAAAAGCATAAGATATGGATCCCTGGGCTAGTCCTAGGGCCTGTTATTTTAAGGCAGACTAACCCAGGAACAAAAGATACCACATTCTATCAGGTTGGTAATTCAGGACTTCTGAAAAAAATAAAGGAAAAATGATTGCCGTCTGAGCCACCAATACTAATGAAGTTGAGATATGGGTTGATTAGTGCAAAGATGAAAGAACAGATTGAGCAGTGAAAGTATGGACAAAATAATCATTGACTTGATACGAGGAAGAAATAGAATAGTGCTGAAACATTAGAGTAACTCGTGCAAACTATAGCCAGCTTCAATACCTAAAAAGATGTAGGTTGACTTAAATCTGTGCTGCTAATAAATGCAGCGGAAGACATGTTCTTAAGCAACGTGTTAGCTTTTTGACTCATTTATGCAAAAGTTTAAGGAATTTCATTAAAATTTCTCAAGAAAAATTAGAAAAAATAAATGAGAAAAAAATTCCTGCATTCATTCAAATAGACCAAATTAATCCAACAGTATGATACCTTCGAGAGCCACTTCTTTCAACTCAAATTGTTGTCGGAGTTCTGCTACCCTATTAATCTGGTTACAAAATAGAAAAGAGATAACCTTAAACTTGAATGCAACAAATAAAGAGATGTAAATGCACGTGGGCCACAAAAACTGCAAAAACCCATTAGCTAAAGATGCAAGGAGTATTATCTTCACAGAAAACAGAACACTAGTAGACAGCCAATGAAAATTCAAGTGCACCTCATTAATAGATCAAAATGAGTTTTCACTATTACTATTCTCATCCGAGGACTACCAAATCCATTTCGGTAATATAATTTTGTTAAAAAAGTACTGATGGCCTTGGAATTAAAGCATTAAACCAGATCAAATGGTGATATTCAATAATGCAGCAAAAATATATAACTTAGCCAAAAGTTCCAAAACTCCTCTGGGAAATTTAGTATAATTTATCACTCCACCTTAATATAAGGCAGTCCATCAAACACATAACAATCCCAATACAGAATTCAGAAAGGTTGAAAAGTAAACTTAAGCAACTTGAATCAGAACATCAGCATACCTCTACTTCAAGAGTCTTTTGGGCTGTAGCAAAACATCTTGCGAGATCAGCATTTGCAGTCTGCAATCAGATTGATCTTTAGGAAAACTTGTTAACATAATATCTGCATCTGATTCCATAAGAGACATAATGGATACAGAAAAATGTAATATTCTGCAATAAAATACCTCCAGTTTAGCCAACCGAGCAAGTGCCTCCATTCTAGTATTGTTATGCTTTTGCTTTTCTACCTCAACAGCATCCATTGTTTCCATCATTGTAGTCTGCAGTTTTGAAGCCTGGTGGAAGAATGAGATCATGAGATTACAGTACCTCAATTTGGTGACTTCTCTTAATGGGTGCCCCACCAAGGTAACTCTTGTACATGGCCTAATCGCCTTAACAAGCACTTGCTCAACTCAACTTCTACAAGTAAATATGTTGCGAATATTCTTACCTACCTTTCTGTTTAACCACAACCTTGTCTTCTTTGCCCACTCTCACAAACACAGTGTCATTAGACAAATCATGGTGCAGTTTAATTTCAGTAGACCTTCGGTTCACAAAACATGGTAGGTGCAGCCCTCTCTCTCATCCAGCCCAATGATTCTTTGCACAACATTCTCATTTGTACATTTCATACATTCTGTACAATGAAGCCTAAGGAGAAAAAAATATGATACATTTTCACCACCTCCACTCCATCTAAAACTCCCAAACCCTACAATCCTTTGCATCACTAAAAGTCTAAAATTGAGATCATGTATTAGGTCTTAATATTGCTTAGCGCAAACCTTTGTCCACACTCCAAGCCTGTTATATATGGCTCTCTTGGTTTCATCTACTGAGGCTGAATCATTAGAAAGTATTATGGGCACAAGCAAGATCTAAGGCCAAAAATTTGCATAGAATGCAATGACATGCCGCGCCATGGAATGCTTTCATGAAAATAAAGGATAGGAGACACTTACAAAACCATTCAATAATTTAAATTGGGCATCAGAAAAAGTCCTTTAATATGAAATATGATGAAATATGCTCTATTATTAAGTTAAGTTTAATGATAGTATATATAAGTTAACTTTCAGTATAATGACTAATATTTTTCTTTGCTAGGCTTAAGAAGTATGCTTCTGGATTAGATGCATAAAAGTAAAGGAAGGGTATAATGAAAAGACAGAGAAGAAGAAAGAAATAGCAAAATCTGTGTTTACAATTTTACCTCTTGTGCTTGTTGTTTTGCACGTTCTTCAAGTATTTTCTCTAGGCTTTGCTTCTCCCCTTCCAATCGAGCAACCAAATTTTCTCGCTCTTTTATCGCATCTGCAGCTCTAGCTGCTACTTTCTCAGCCAAAATCTTCTCCCTTCTCTCCCTCTCTAGCTCACTCTCAGAATCAGATGATGAACCTGAATCACTTTCTGAATTGGAGCCTCCAGCACTAGTTGATGAAGAAGTCCTTTTCAGATCATCAGAGGCAGAACCTCTTGAACCAGCAGCAGACCCATGCTTTCCTTTCACCCCACTTCTTAATACACCATAAACATTCGTCAGTCCCTTCTTCACATGAGATTTATTCTTATTCTGCACTTTCATCAGTAAAAGATCGTCCTGTGGAACCCTACCATCAACCAGATTTCCCTTGTTCTTCTGTTTATCTTCTAAATTGAACCCCCCCACACCTCTCATGTATTTACCCTCCGATTCTTCCTGCCCATCTAAAACCTTCCCATCACTCTGCAACTCAGCACTGGAAGACCTTGCAGATGAGTTTGAGTCCTCCCCATCACTTGGTTTCCCGTTCAACTTAGTACGTAGTGCGGCATCCGACCTCTTTTTGGTCTTAAGCCCGCTATTATCCTTAGCATTCTTATTCTTCTTCCCCTCTAAGCCGCCCAACAAATTGGACCCAGAGCTCTTCCCACCCTTCCTCAAACCACGAATCCCATTGATACTATTCCGGTTGGTTGAGGACACAGACTGAGACTGGCTGTTGGGGGTAGCAAGGAGCTCAGTCCAATCACTGTCACTAAGAGTGGGCTTTGGTTTTGGCGGATCAGAAATCGCACTTCCGCCATCATTACTAGTATTAGAGTTACTACTACAACTGTTATTGAGAATGCGGGTAGTAGAATAGCTAACACTGGAATCGGTGAATAATTTTGCCTGATTATCGATATTAGATTCAGGTCCTTTCTTCTTTAGCTGATCCTTTAAAGGAACGCTGCCGCCGGTTCTCTCAGGAACATGGGGTGTTTCGTCGTGGTCAGATCTCGGTCTCTCGTTCTTCTTCAATGAGTCCGCCGCTTGCTGATCGATCTGAGCCGTCCATCATTCATGACCAAGCCAATTCAAGCTTAATGTATCAATACACACACATAATAACTTCAGGAAAATAAAACTAAAAGAGAAACAGAAGAAGGTAAGAATTGCCTGTTCGAAGAAAGTTTCTGCGACTTTGAGCTTGGAGGAGATCCAATCAGACATTTCTGTTCGGTTCGTGGAGAATCTGGAGATGATGAAGTGTGAATCTGTTAATGTTTGCGCAGAAGGCGCATTTTAGGCTGGGAGAAATAGTTTGTCTTTGCGATACACGATTAATTTCAGATAGAAAACGAGGAGGGGAGTTGGGAACTGAGAATTTCAGATACGGTGTTTCCTGGCTAAACTAAATGCTCCGATTACTATTGCAGACTGAACGATAGCCGATACGCGAAGAATTACCAGAACTATGCCGTTTTGAGAGCCAAACGGCAAACGGTATTTATTTCCTGGCAAACGGTCTTCATTGGATATTTCTCCCATTTCTATTACCTTGCCACGTGGGTGACGGTGAGTCTACAACGACTACCATGTTGTATATTCGGTTCCACGGATGGGTACCGTATCAATTAGGGATGGCAATGGGTATCCATACCCGGATACCCACCCATACCCATAACTGTTTGACCGGGTAATAT
>NBIL01137287.1:0-17874 GCA_002752925.1 Viola pubescens var. scabriuscula | reverse complement strand
ACAGCCCAGTAATAGTAACACGTACCTTATGAAAACCCAGAAACAGAATCTGGAATAGAAACACAGACAGAGTGGAAGAGTGGAGAAAGTGTCAAAAAGGACTGATTCTCAAGGTCAGTGGGACGAAGAAATCTCAACCATGGGTGTTTATTGCAAAACGATCCGCATCAGACAAATCGCTACATTAATCAACGGTACAATAAAAAATAACAGCGGATGTAGTGTATGTTTCCCAGACAGCGTATTACTAAAGGACACGTGTTAAAGTTTTGTATGTGGCATTTTTATATTGACGCCCAAACAATCCCAGTCGAGACAGAGTCCTCCACCACTCTCACTCTCAACTTTTCGGGACTGAATTACGAAATTACCCCTGAATTTATGCACTAAATTTGTCATTTTTAATGAGATGGAATTTGATTATGAACTTCATGCTAAATATGGTGGCTTAAAGCTCAATTAATTTACTAGTTCTTATGTGTTTGTAACTTTTTATTAATTTCTTTTGTGTATTTTTTTATGTGTTTATTGTATTTGTTCTCGATACTTATAATATATTTATTCATACACGACTAGGGGTGGAGTTAAAAAAAATAATTAGAGGTACAAAGTTAAATACGAAATTAAACTAAAAAAAAGTTTAAAGCAGATGGTACTATATAGATAAATTATTTTATTCTTTATTCTTTAATATATAAAAATGCATATATAGAGGGTTAAGGAATCATTTTAAAAAACAATAAAAGTTAAAAAAATATATTTAGAAAGTTTTGATTTATTTTGAAAAGATACCGAGGGATAAATATTCCTAATATATTTAAAAAAATTCCTTTCGAGTGGTCACATGTCACCCGCACCAATAAACTAGTAAAAATTACAAAAATTAAGGTCACTCAAATGGTTAATCTACCGTGTTTTTAGTTTTTTTTTTTATCAATTCTAGCTGATAAAGAGAGTTTATTTTATTGAATAAGGAATCCAATTTGCTGCCATTGGCATCAATCATCTGCATTCTCGAGTTTGAGATGACAATTGCGGTTTTTATAACTAAGGCTAATATTATTCGTATCGGATTATCACTGATATACAATTCAATGAGCAACTTTCGTCGTAAGAGTTTCAAAACGCTCTGAGAGTTTCAAACCATTCGTATTCAAATTTACTTTTAGTCTTCTATGCATGTGTTTGTGGACGGCAGATCATCTGCTAAATCCCACTTAAGACCATATCTTCTCGTGTATGACTGGCACTTAAAATCCATCAGGTGCGCCACTTCCAAACAGCCGAAAGAACAAATTCCTTTCCATAAAATATAGGCACTTTTGATCCAAATGAATCGGTACCATGTTAGATAATCAAAATTATAAAAAATATCGTACATAACGTTATAACACAGTTGATAAAAATATATTTTATTTAATAAAAGAAAATTACAAAAAGTATCATAGCGTACCGAAAGAAAAAAAATTAAAAAATGATATTTATATATTTATTTTTACTCTTATTTCACATTAAAACTTTGAATTTTGATGAAAAAAAGGCAAATATGTGTTGCTCCAAACATGCTTTCCCTTGGTGAAACAATCATGTACAGATCACCAAATTCCTTACAGGGGAAAGCTGCTGGGCTGCACATCAAAGCCAATGTGATGACATTACACGAACTTAATTTACATTAAAAAAAATCTCCTCCTATAATTGATCTTTACACCATACTAACAACAGCCATGTATGCTGCTCTAAACCCGTTCTCTGATCCGCTAACTAAACCAACCCGGAGCATTCTTCTAGGAAGAGCGTCAAGGCATCAAACTACAGCTTTAACCTGTTGCCGGGCCTGATGCTGCGACCAGTATGCATGCGCAGCTAGGACACGGTCCAGAAGCTGCTGCGGCACAGGTTCACCCCTTCTTTGCTGTGGAGAGATTCTCGCTGTGTGCACCAATGTCTTCCACTTATCCTACACAAATCACTGATACATTATTAAGAGAACCAAGAAACTAGTCATCATTGTCGCTCATTTCATGTATCGATGAATTCTGCGCTCACAGTAACAAAACCCCCCAAGAAGGACATGAGATGTATCGATGAATTACGTACCTTCAAATCCACATAGGTCCTATGGTTGGCATTGTCAAAGGCACGTAATTTTACGTCACGCCACCTGAAAAACAAGAGAGTACTTTAGATGCGGTTTAGTTATCGTTTTGTTCTGTTAACATACTGTAACCATTATACAGTGTGCAAACGATGTATTCCAGTGTCAAAATAAAAGTAGTGGGGTTATTAAACAAACCTTCCTGTTCCAAGTTTTTCAACAGCTTGAACTAGTGCTTCTACTTCTGAGACAGAAAAAGGTCTCCTCATCCGCCGCTGTCCAAACTCTGGATGCCCAGATTTTCGATTATAGGGAACTACAGCTAATGCTTCCATTCCAATGGTGGGCATTGTAACCAAAGCTCGGGAATCTGATGTAGTATTGACTGTCGAAGTATCAGCACAAGACGGAGCAACTGCTAGATCACTACCCAAACGAGTGCCAAGACTCAAGTCCTTAGGAATTGGCGAGCCACTGGAAGTTCCCGGTTGCATCATCAAAGATGCAGTATGCCTGATGAGGGAGACAAATAACATCAACTTTCGGTTTTGATGAACTACAAAAGCAAGCAGCGGATGTAAACACATAAATGGTGTGCGAATGATTATTTGCTCACCTGGTTAGCTCCCCTGGTGTATTGCCTGAGGCAAGATGATGGCTTTGAGTGCAGGAAGGTGAAGTTATTCGCGTGCGATTGGGCTCTAAAATGAAACCCAGACTACCGTGCTTATCATCCTCAGAGATGCCTGTCTGAAGCAGGGTTTTGCTGTCATCTCTGACCTTCTTACCTTGAAGAAGGATACCAACATGTAGCCCATCTCCAAGTATAGTGTTCACTGCTTCCATGACTGTCCTCTGCACAATGTCAAGTATTAGATGCCACTAAGGACAATCACAGACACAGCTCAGAAAAAGAAGCATATAGACAAAAAACTAGTGAGAAGCGGACCTTCAGTGAGGCGACGGTCGCCGTGGCAGGTATCTCAATGAAGAGCTCCGGAACTTTGAATGATTTGATGCTAAGTTTCACTGCATAATGAAGACAAATTCATGTAAGAACTTTCTCAAACAAAATGAATCGTCAATAAACTTGATCCCAACCACCACATTCTTTCATGAATTTTCTTACCATTGCACTCCCTTGTATCTGTGCGTGCTTTTTGAGCAGCTGAGGATGCTGCTCCAGTTACTGCATTAAGAGTGAAGATTAATCATCCAAAGACTGAATGTAACCCAAAGCCTAACCGAGAGAAAACAAACTGAAAGACAAGATGGCAACCATGCGTTGTCGCACCTGGACCAAAGTCATCGTAGTTGGCTTGCTCATCGGAAGAATTATTTATATCTTCACAAAGAAATTCCCTGTCTGAAGTGGATAATGGACTTAGATCAAAGAACTTCCTCTTCTTGAAAGGAAACATCTTCTGAGATCTGTAGTGACTAAAATAGGACCCCCTATTATTGTAAACTGGTTTCATCTTCCTATCTGGAAACATCATTGGAAACCATGATTACTTATAAAGAAACAGAATTTAAAATGGTAGATTCATAAATATTGCCAGATAATAAGAGCGCAGAACTCACTATACAAGTTGGCAATTACCATTTCTAAAATGATCCCCACTCTTCAAATTTTGAGCATATCTCCAATCTCTGGAGGAAGCTCTTACTCTTCGATCCCCAGCAAATGGAACTGACCTATGGGACTTCCCCATAGCACCAAGCTGAGAGCACCCAAGTGAGTTTTCGTCATCATCCCTCCTAGCTACTTTTATATCTTTACAATGACCAGGAAAAGAACCAGGAGATATGCAGTCCTTGAACAAGGATGTCTTGATGTTGCTTTCTGAATAAGAATGTGCACGAGCATCGACATCAAGTTCCATTGCATCTCCCGAACTCTCATTAATGGTGTGAGATATATTCTCAGTGCTTCTAGTATTTAGTAAATCAGCTTCAGGTTTTATCTCGATTACATCCTCTGGTTGGCCTGCAAAAAGTTTCCAGGCATGAGGAGACTCTCCTCCTGCTTTGCTAAAAGGGCTTCCACTAGAAGTTTTGCTACTGACAGAAGGCAATTTCTCTGCAATATTTATCTTCTCTGAATGGTTAGAAGCTGTATTTCCTTTTAAACTGAAATTGTCCTGACTGCACGACAATTGATTCAAAGAACAACTTGGATGATACCCTTGTGAACCAGGCGTGTTTTTCTCGCTCGAGGTCTCCTTCTCAGAGGCTTCTGCTTTCAGTAACTGTCCCACATCCTTTAGCTCCCATTTAACAGTATCTTTTACATCATATTGATCATTTCCACACGCCGAATTAGATAGACCAGAACTTGCACCCTCTTGCAGTAAATTTCCTGCTACACTAGCCAAAATTTCAAATGCATGTATCCGACTATCCTCACACTTCTTCCTGAAAAGACCCCTTCCCTAGAACCAGCAATAAAGACTCGTAAGATCAGGACGCTGACTAGTAACACAAACAAGACAACCTAGGAATGTAGTATTTCATTACCCTAGCTGATCTGGATGCTCGAGGCACCACTGGTGCCTGGTAGCCATTGAAACCATAGTCTAACCTCCTTTGCAATACCATATCTCAGGCGTTCATTGCAAAAAGAACTCATTAAACAAAAGTAAGCAGCGGGCTGAGTCTGCAGAAGGCCATGAGATGGAACCCATCAGAAGATCACAACAAGTGTACAGACTGAAAGACAATGCATACGACAATAAGCAATATGATATCACATCACCATTACAACAACTAGACAGCACCTTCGAGAAAATGGAAATTGTCTGGAATCAGACGGCCGATTGAAATTTATAAGGAATATAAGTCATTTCTCCCAACAAATGCCACGAAATAAATTTCTGTAGATAAAATGATCGTTTAAATGAGTAAATCAAGAAAGATAGACGCTTACATTTGAAATGGCAACATCCGTTTTCACGCCATATCAAGTCAGAAATCACCAACACCTAAAGCCGAAACCTTTGATCCCTGCAAGCTACAGGAACAACAAAACAAAACAAAAAGAAGAAGCAACTTTTAATCCACCCATTATAAAAATAGAAAGCCTGACACAAACTACACAGCAATAATTAATGTCTTAGCCAATTGGGACTCAGATCCCAAAACCCTTACAAAAACCTCAACTACTTCTAAACAAAACTCAAGCATTTAAGTACCCATTTTAGCAACTAACAAACATCTACCGAATCAGAAATTTGCTCAATCATGCTCAAAAGATCACAAATTTGTAAAAAAAGGAGATCAAATCAGATCAAGAAATAACAGAAACATGAAACAGTTGACAATGGAAATTCAGAATTCAGACAATTACTGTCAGGATTTCATTAAAAACCAACAAAGTGAGAGATAGTCTTGGCCTGAAAGGTGTCAAATTGGAAAGAATTCGAACATCGGAATCATCAACAGTAAGAAATAAGATACACACAAATGAAAAAAAACTCACCCAAACAGAAAAGATTGGTTCTTTTTAACTTTCTTTTTGATGTCTGATCAACAAAAACCCCCTGAAAACCACCCAAGTGTTTTTCTTTTTTTCTTAAACCCATTCTTTCTCTCCCTTTTTATATATATATATCCTTTAGGGGCTTTGACCCACCACCAAAAAAGGTGTCTTGATGCCTTGCCTAACCGGTGATGGCCACCGGGAATTGCCGGTGAGAAAGGTAAAAACTCGTTGGACCAGTTCCTCCTTCGTTTGGGGTGATCCACTAAAACCCGCAGAATGAGTTCTGTAGCTGACACGTGGAAGACGTTCCATGCATGTGGGTTAATCTTATCTCATTCTTGGAGGAAAAAAACACACGTTTGGTAATTTTAATTCTCTTTTTCTTGTTTTTTCCTCCTCCTTTTTCAAGAACACACGTTGGGTAATTTTGTTGTAATAAATGGTTAAATTTGTGGACAATTCTGCCCTTAATTTAGAGATCATGGTAATAGTAAATACTTTTGGTTTAATAATGTTCAGAGGTCATGGCAATGTTAAATTTGTGATTTGAGTAATATTTTCTACAATAAAACTTTAAATTTTGCTTCAAATTACACGGTTTAATTAATAAATTAGTAAAGTTTCGGATTTCAGTTTCTCTCGTCTATAAAAATAAAATAACAATTACAGTAGAAAACCGATCATCACATAAGATGGTGCTCATTCAACCGGTTAATAATTTTTTTTTTGAGAAAAAATTCAACCGCTTAATTTAATTTCTAAAGAGAACCTTTTTGAATTTTTGAAATTTGAAGAAGCGTATACTTCTTTCGATAATAATCCGTGGGCCATCATCTCCTTGTCCCTTGGCCCACAGAGGCCCAATTTGCATAGTTAACAGGTACTTACTAAAATTCAGTCCTCTTCCCGATAATTACTATTTTTGTCACATTGATTTGCCATTTAGACATATGCCATTTTCAGTTTTAATAATTAGTTTTTCTACTTACAAGCCAAAAAGAGAGTTTAAAAGCTAGTAAAAGCTAAAGATCCATATACATAAATAAAATAATATAATCTTTAGAATATAAAAATATTTTCTTTCAATAGTCGGCGTTCAACGAAATAATAGAATATCAAATAATTTTTACTAAAAAAGAAAAAAAAGATATTTATTCTCTTTTCCACATCGAATTTAATGTAATATATAAGCATTGGGTTACAAATTCGTTTCGGTTTTACTTTAGAGTCTAGCCATAAAATTATCTATATTTTTCCTAAAATCAGGTGGTTTATTAGTTTTTTTAATAATTTATTTATTACCATGCCCTGTGGAAAAGCACATGGTTAAATTCCAGGAAATACAGTAATTTCGGGATAAGATTTAGAGTTTAACTTTAAACCAAGTTTAAGGCAAAAAAGCGTGTGAGATTAAGCAACAATTAATGGTTTTTCCTAAAATCAAGCTCTTAAGACCACATTACCATTCAGATAAATCACACATACAAGACCGGCCCCCCACCTTCCCTTCTCGACAAAACCGACTTGCCAACCACACCTAATTTCCTCTTCAACACTCTCATCACACATTTTAGTTCAAATGAAAAAGGCATGTTTTAGGGTTAGTACTCCCAAGAACTGATCGGTACGAGCAATTTAATACTAATATCAGTTTAATTCATCGGTGCAAACAAAATACATATAGTTCGAACTTAAAAATAAGGGTTACTTTTTGTGTGTGTAAACAGCAACTCTTGCCATGCCAAACCCATGACAGGGACAATACAGACATGACAAGGACAGTACCATGGTTTGCACATGACAGCCGCAAGCAGAGATTGGAATCTTTTTCATAATTTGAATCTGTCCTGGTCAAGTCAGGACTCAGGATGTAAATGACCCCATGACTGTGCAATAACATACATGTATGATGTAATCCAACATGCATGATTCGGTCTGTAATTGCAAGTTTGATACTATAATCCCAACACTAGGGAATTAACTTGAAACTATAAATTGCTTAAGTATATTAACTACAAAAATTATCAAATCCTTGACTACGACAGTATACAAACCAAAATGACCGAAAATATCAGAAGACAAATGGAGAAAATCCAGCAACCCGAATCTGTCACGACGATAAGTAAGGACTACATGACTGAACAATGGAAAATAATTTGAAAAAGAAACTATGATACAGGCGAGTAATACATGAGCACTTCATTCAGCAGCCAAATTGTCGTATTGCCATGGATTGAACTCGATCGATTGAAAGGTTACCTCTTCAACACAATCCAAGCTATCTACAGCAGCCCGATGCTCAGTATATTTGCCGTTGTACTGGTACACCTCCAACTCACCCCATGGTGTTGGGTGAATTTCATCGGTTTGGTCAAACCATTTAGAGGTGATTTGATGACCATTTGCCTCACGTTTCCTTTTCTCAGCTCTCTGTCTCTCTTCCATTCTGCAACGACGGAACAGAAAACTTATAAATTACCCTGCTCCAGTTATCAAAGTAGAAGGCAAATTCCTTATATCCAACCAAGTAACAGAAGTTAGAAAATTCATTATGATGACAAATAAGAAACTTCTTATTTCCGCAAAAGCAATTCTTATTATCTCAGCATAAAATCAACTTGTTCTGTTCACACACACATCAGAGAGACATAGGGAGGGAGGGAGGAACCTGTTCTTCTCATGGCCAGCTTTGCTTAGATCACCATGCTCAAGAGCATATCTATCAGGACGTAATCGAGAATCTGATGCCAATAACTTCTTAGGGGCAGTGTCAAAGCTGTTTAACTTGTGGGCAAAATGAGTATACTGAAACTTGTCATTCTTTGGAGCATCTGCAACTCTCCAAACCTGAATAATGGAAATAATAGAGTGATGGCATGAGCTTAGTTTGCAAATTCTTCAAAGTTTCAGATGAAAAGGTCAGTTTTCGGATCTTCAAGAATCTGTAAATTACTAGAGTAACCCGGGAATAAATATCTAAAGATGCTATCCAATCAATCTAGCCCCTTAGTAAGAAGGAAAACACATATAATCTACTTCACAAGGCATGATGAATGATGATCACGTAAATAATCTCACCCCTACTATCAATCATTTACTAATGGTAGTTTAGACTTGGTGAACTAACTAACGGGCTTTATAACCGACAACCAATTCTGGAAAAGGAAGCTTGCGCAAATATCTGACACAGAACAACCCACTTGATCAAAATTCACTTTGCTTATTCTAATTTTGGGAGATATATCTTAGGAAAGAGATTGAAACGACAGAAATAGAGTTACTATGCAGAAAGTATTTTTCACATTGCCACCAATAGGTCAATAAGAGGGGACGTTATCCATAACCTAGGTCACAAGTAATGTACCTAATGATTCCAAAAACCAGAAATTTGGGCAGAAACTTCAGCAACCAACTACCATGAAACACAGCCCAACGTGATAAACAAGGTAAATGAAGTATGCTTACAGAGAGGATATCAGCAACCATAGACATAGCAAGTCACACACATCTTGGCACAGTAACAAGGAAAAATAAAAGATTATAATCTTAAGAAATATGAACCACAATATGTCAACAAATTCAAACAACCATAAGAACTATGTTAACGATAACTTCTTTAAATAGAACAATAATAATAATAACAGTAGCAACAACTAACCTCCTTCATTTCAGTGCCTGCAAGTGGTTCCCCTTCCAAATCACATGGCTGATAACTCATTGCCTCATTCCACTTTCCAGTCATCAAGATCTTGGGCTCCTCAGAGGAATTATACACATACCCATCCACTTCATAGCGACCAGCTCTGAAATTATTTTGAAGTCAATACAAACTTAAAGCAGGAATGATTAGAAAGCATCATGAAACTATCTAATTGAAAAGATGCTAATCTGAGAAAATGTGTGTGTTGTGTTTTTTCTTTTGGGGATGGAGGTGGTGAATAGCACAGGCAATGAACAGTTTAACAATTCTAAACAATACACATATTTACTGTCTCTGGAGTCTGGCAGCACTTGTCCACATGAGGTTTCTAAAGTAAGTAAAATAACTCAACTAATAACATTATTCCAAAAAAAACCACCCAAGACAGCATGATGTTATCAAAATGGCAAATCTGCAAATTGTACATGCGACCAGCAAAAGAAACCAAAACCATCTCAGAGCAAGAGTGATCATACCCAAGCCAACCACATGGTTGAAAATATAACACAACTTTGTCTCCAGTGGTCGTGTTTGTTAAGACCATCTCCCCTGGTGAATCAATCCAAGTTCGCCCAAATATCAAGTTGCTAACTTTTGTGGGGGGAGGCACCAAATCAAGAACAACTCCATCTCTTTTGAGGGTTACACGTGTTCTGCACACAGAAATATAGCCAGAGTTCAGCAAATGCATTTGCATGCTTGTTCATATAAGCGTTATGCGTGGAAAAATAGCTACAAATGAAATTATTTGAAAAAAACTCCAAAAACAAGCCATCATACTCAAAAGCTCTAAATCAATTTAAAGTAGGGACAACAGTTACAATTCAAAGCCATTCATCCACTCATGTAATAAATTCTACCAATCAAAAACATTTCCAAACAGTATCCTCATTCATGTGCAAGTCCTAAAAGCACAGAATGAGAGGCATGTCTGTATAAAACAAACATCATCAAAAATCAGTTAGCAACAGGCAGAACGATATAATAATTTCAAATACTACATCACAAGTTTTAGAATAGAGTTACAAATTGAATTGAGGAGCCAAACAATGTTTTACCTTCCTAGAGGATAGATCTCAATTGAGTTCCCCAAAAATTTAGTCTTGACCTTCGAAGTTAGATCATAAGTGAAGTGCTCATTCTCAGCATGCCCAGCACTTATTGGTGGATGATGACTAACCTGTATGAAATGTAAGTCACCAATAATTTCAAAATCAGCTATCACAACTTCAAAATTAGCTATGATGCTAATAAACTTACATTTAAAAAAGAAAAAGAAAAGGAAAAGGTCTTGGAGAGAAAATTTAGGTGTTTAATCTTGTTCGAAATAACTCACCTGTTCTGATATAAATGTAATGCCTCCATGATTAGTCAATTCATAAGTCTCTCCAAGAATTGGATTAAACGGCTTCCACGTGCGTGCAAAGGCAGTGTAGACAGATATGAAAAATGAAGCTGCAACCACAATACTCAGCCCCCCTACCAAAAATATGCATGTAGTGAAATAGAGGGAACAACAAGGAGACAGGTAGAGAACTCTTACCAACATAAACCATACGCACGTAGGGATCTTCACACTCGTCTGCCTTATCTAACAAATGGGAGTACTCCATCAACTGTGAAAAACACACTACTCTTGTTAAAAATATATAGGTGGGAGATGAACAGAATAAAAACAAAGGATATGCCAGTGATGAAATTCATTTGTAAGTCAACAAACCTCAGCCATTTTCTGCAGCATTGACATTGGCTCAAAAATAAGAACAGGGAGGGTCACCATTGATGTGACATCAGCTCCTATATACTTCTGCATCATTTTCCAATAACTGTCCCGATCCTGGAGCAAGACAAGGAGCTCAAGTAATGATAACACATCCATTGGCAAATAGTAATACTGAAACAATTGCTCCACAGAACATAAAAAGTGAACATCCTCACTGCAGCAAGATTCACTACAGCTACCCACGAGTCTATGAAACCTAAGACAGTAAACTTTTAGATAGAAAACCAGATAGACATGGCTATATAGAGTTTCCCATTTCGGTAAAAAAATCCATCCCAAAGTCCTCTAATACAGGATGAAACCATCAGGAGTCACGCATGCATGTGCCAAATAGATTTTCGGCGATCCATGTTCATTACAGTTAACATTGGCCTATTCTAAAACATCATAGCTTCCCATCCTCCTTCACACACAGATTATGACTAATAAAAACAAAAAGGGAGTCTCATTTGGGATCCCATATGATTTGAACATTCTCAGTCATAAAACCATTAAGCAATTCATCACAACCTCATGAGAACGTCCATTTGAAACCAAAACCATAACTACTGATCCAAATAATCACAAGCTTTATGCACTAATTCTCTGACAATATGGTCACAGAAAACAGTACAATGTGCACGCAGCGCTTACAAATGCACACCTATTACTTCATCAAGTGCATACCTCCTCTTTCCATCTTCCTTTCCTTGCCTCCTCTTCAACATCCTCAGTGCTTCCATCTGGGTTCACAACTTCCACCCCTTCATGTGGCACTAGTCTGAATACACAAAGCAACACAGCTCATCAAAAACCAAAATCCAGAACTAGCACAATAACAAAATTCACAAAAAAAGCAACAACCCCACAATTCCCAAAAGAAGGCGAAATTCAAATTAGATCAACCCCTTCTGCGTGGAAATCCATTATAATTAAGTAACAACAAATTACTAAATCAAATCCGCGTTATGAAGGGCCGTAAAACAAAATCAAATCAGACGGATCTCATTACCCGTTGACTGATCTGGACATGGCGGAGCCAAGATTCGTCAAACTCGAAGCGATCGACGAGAAGAATCCACCGGTTTGCTTCGGGTCATTAGGAGACATCTTGAGCAAACCCTAACAACAGCTACAGAAGAGATTGCGACAGAGCAGATGTAGAGAACGAAAAGATAACGGACGAAAAGAATTTGAAAGCTTTTTTCTGTGTTTATAATTATAATAAAAAAAGAGAAAAAATTCAAGAGAAAAGAAAATAGAAAAGACGAATCGTGATAATTAATTTTTTAAGATCATAAAGCCAGACAGCCAGCGAGGAAAGAGCGAGCAAAGATGCTTTGGCTCGTTGGCGCTTATTTGTTTTGAAGTCAAAAATATAGTTAGATTTTTTTTCTTCTTTTTTTCTTGCGGGATAAGAATTTTGAGTCCACGCGGTTTTATCAGCGCGTGAGTTGACAAATCCAAGCGGGCGGCTTTAATGCGATTGTAATTGTAATAACGGACCAATGTAAAAGCCGGCGAGGAGTCTGATACGATGTGGCGCGGTCCAGAATAAGGATATGATGCCAGGTAGGGACGGATCGTACGACCAACCCAATCCGTTTGGAAAGTTGAGGAGTCGTTGGCTATAGTTTTTGTTTCTAATTTTTTATTTTTTTTCTAAAAAAAATATAAAATGTATTTGGTAAAATAATTTTTTATTTTAAATTTATTTTTTTAAGTGAACAATTTATGAAAATAGAAACACAATTTAAAAAATCAGAAAAAGTAATTTCTTATTTTCTGTTTTGTGTTTTAAAAATCAGGAAAGAAAATAGAAAATTAAAAACAGAAATGATGTCGAACAAGTCCTTATATATCCAGCCTGGTATACAAATTTTCAAAATCAATAAAACTACAATAAATTTATTTAGGGAAATTGAGTAGATTAGATGGATTAAATTAATTTATTTCTATAGTCATAAATTTATTGTTTATAGAAAGATTTTTAATTAAAAGCTAAATTTAAATTGAAATTGAAATAGATCAAAAGTTCAAAACATTAGAAAGATGAGGATTGAAATATGATTATTGTGATTTATGTTTTACAAACTAAAATTTTACACACAAAAAAATGTTTGAAATGAATAAACATTTATATTTACTTGTTCAAAAATATATTTTTATAGTTGTAATAATTATCTTATGTAAGTTAGGTTCAGTTTTTATTGTTACCAAAAATAAATTCCTATATTTGATGGCATAGGTCGTTTTTCTTGAAAATTAAAACTTAATTATGCTGTCATCGAATTTTATACGGGTAGAATCGAATTGAGCAAATTGGAAAGACCGGAGATTGTCTTAGTTTTCTTTGCCGCGTAAAGAACGTGGGGCTGATCTTGAATGATGTTAAGGTGCGGTGGAGTCTATTGTAAATGGCACATGGTGCCCACGTGGAAAGATGGTGTTAGATCGTGGTGGTGTGATTCGTTCTGTTTGATTGGTGGGATGTGTGATGATGGGGGCAGATGAGTAATGAGTTGTGTGTTTGCTTTTTTCTAGAAGAGTTGAGTGCGTGCATGCGTGCGAGTGGTGGTGTTTTTTTGTTTGTTTTAGTTTACTTATCGCTACGGTCGGCGTGATCGACTTTAAACGAGTTTGGTAATTCTTCATTATCCTAATTAATACCCAATTGCAACATGCATGGATGGGTTTCTGAGCTGTTTTGGGCTCAAGTCTGTACTGTTATGTATTCCTTTTTGGGCTTTTTTTGGGCCTGCTATCTTTAATTTTCCTAGGCCTGCGGCTCCTAATTTGTAACTGTTTCAGCCCAAATGTAATGAAATCATGTATTGACTATTGTTGTGATAAAAAAGTTTAAAAGTACACTGGAATAAATTTGTACATGTGAACTCATATTTTATTTTATTTTTAAAAATCTCGTATTTTTTTATGAGTGAGCTAATTATACTCGACACGCTCCCTAAACATCATATAAAAATCTTGCTATGCTACGTCACTAGTATTTTACTTGCTTAAAAAACATACTAAAATATTGCACATTATCAAAACCACTTTTATTAGTATGATGCACTCAAACTTGAGTGTGTACGCGTTGAAAAGTCTCCCTGAAATGTAGTATTTGCTCACTTATTTGACAAACCAATAATCAAATGAAATTTCAATTGAACCAAAAAAACAAACTTTGAATTTTCGGTCTATATTCAGAACATTCTTATCTGATATGGAGTCAGTCAAACTACAATTTATATTGTTATTTCACGCATTTTACCTATTAATTTACTACATTATCCCTTTATATTTTGTGAATTTTTTTAATAATTAAAATAAAATTAATGTAGTAAATTTATAAGCAAAAAGTGCGGGAAATAACAATTTGGGAGTGCATCAACACCACCCATTTTTCTTCTACGCTCAAAATCAATAAATAAATTTACCCACTAAAAAATACTCTCTCTTCGAATGTTTTATTTCCTGAACCGGTAAGAATGGAGCAGGTAATAATTCAATTTTTTTCCCTTTTATTGCTTATTGGTGAACAAACCCGTTGACTAAGCCGCCTCCACTTTTTGGACTTTTTGGACTGCAAAAATCTCTCCCTCGCTTCACGCCTTCCATTTCATACAAGTATTTTTTTTCCTTTTACCTTCTGTTTTCTTGTTTGATTCACTTCAACTAACCTTCTTAGTTTCTAATTTAATACTCTTTTCAATGGAGAAGGAGCAAGAACATCCTCATCCTTCATCAGAAATCGAGCAGAAGGACAATTCCAGGAGACCAAACGACGTTGTACATCCAATAGACATAGCCTCGCCGCAGTTATTACCATCTCCTGGTCAACCAGCTCCTGTCTCGTCGTACAGAGAAATAAAACACTTCAAGAAATGGTTCTCTTGGTTAATACCCAGTTTTGTAATCGCCAACGTTGTCGTTTTTGTCATCACTATGTATGTCAACAACTGCCCCAAAAACTCCGCCTCTTGCATTGCTCGCTTCTTGGGCAGATTCTCTTTTCAACCCTTCAAAGAGAACCCTCTTCTCGGTCCTTCATCCATCACGTAAGCTACCATTTTTTTTTCTTTTAACTTGTTTGTTCCTCGACAAATGAATTTAGCTCATTGCTTATCTGCTAGTAACAAAATACCACTAGGTTATCGTTTCGAGATTAAACTTTGCTTATAAAAAAACAAACTTGATTGCTCTGTGAAAAATGAATTTAGCTTATTCATTGTTGTTTGCTAATAACAAAGGACCATTAGGTTCTCAGGTCGAGTTTGTTCTTTGACAAAGTGACAAGGGCTAGTGTTGGAGATATGGAGTACTTAATTATCTTGAATCTTTGAATTGGTGTATATAGGCTGCAGAAATTGGGTGCTCTTTCTATACATAAAGTAGTTGATGGGAACCAGGGGTGGCGCCTCCTCACCTGCAATTGGTTACACGGCGGGGTTTTTCATTTGTTGGCAAATATGTTGAGCCTTTTAGTTATCGGAATTCGTCTTGAGCAGGAATTTGGATTCGGTATGTATCCTTATTTTTCGAACTCAATTTTTGTTTTCTAATGTCCGTCGCAATATAATTGGTCTTGTTACTTGTCAATTTTGGTGATTTACAGTAAAGATTGGACTTCTCTATGTCATATCTGGGTTTGGAGGAAGTTTGCTCTCTGGCCTTTTTATCCAAACAAACATTTCTGTTGGTGCTTCTGGTGCACTGTTTGGGTTACTTGGAGGAATGTTATCTGAGCTCATTACGAATTGGTCAATCTATACTAATAAGGTAAATTTGAAAATGTCAGGTTTTTAAACAATGGCTATGGTGGTGGATTTCTTGTAACTTTTAAGGTCTTTCAACTGAGTTACATTACATTTTTTGCAGGTTGCAGCTTTCATTACTCTTGTGGTCATCATTGTACTCAACTTAGCAGTGGGAATTTTACCTCATGTCGATAATTTCGCTCATATTGGCGGGTTTCTTTCTGGTTTCTTCCTCGGATTCGTGTTTCTAATTAGGCCTCAGTTCGGATGGTTTAGCCAAAGGCATGCTCCTCTTGGCTACATTCAAGGCTCAGTACAATCTAAATTCAAGATGTATCAGTGTGTTTTGTGGATCACATCTCTAATCATTTTGATTGTTGGGTATGCATTTGAAAGTCCTTGTACCTTTGAATTTGCTTCTCTATTTTTCTTTTTGGGTATATGCTAATTTGCTTCCTTTTTTCGCGCAGGTTTACTCTTGGAACCGTTCTGCTTCTCCGCGGAGTGGATGCAAATGACCATTGTTCATGGTGCCATTACTTGTCATGTGTCCCAACTGCAAAATGGAGCTGCAAAACCGAGCCTGCAACTTGTTGGGTAATGAATTCTTCCACTTCTCTTGCTGTAAATCAAAATTTTCAATCTTTTCAAAACTCAACCATCTAGCTTGAAGCATGCTCACACCACCATACAACTTAATATCTACTCTTGGGGTAATGATTTGCTAGTAGCAATTAACGACCCTATCCGTGGGTAACAAAATTTTTCCTCACTCAATAGACTCATGAATACATTATGCGTTTCGGGCCTAAAAAATATATTTTCTTGTAGCTGATTAGTGCATTTTTTTGGATAGCCATTCCGTATCGAAATTCGTGAACTATTAGTTTGATCTTTGTAGATATGTTTTTATTGCAGACGACCCAAATAGGAAACCAGCTAAACATAACATGCTCGAGCAACGGAAAGTCTGGCATTTACATGTTGCCCAGTCCTACAAGTTCTCAAATACAAGGGTTGTGTTCTCAACTATGTAGTTGATTTCTTGAAAGAGGAGAAAAAAAACTAGGATAGCACATTGCTATGAGCTACTGCTACCTTACATGTACAAATTCCTAATTGATTCCTTTACATTCTTTTGTTACGAATAAATTTTCTTTTGATTCCCTGTTCAATTATTTTGTAAATTCATCAAATTTAAGTTCTTTAACCTTGTTGTGCTAACATCCAGATGCACTATGATAAGGATGAAAAGATAAAAGAAATGACCTTGGGTGTCAAAATGGGTTGGGCCGGGTTTATTTTCTATAGTTTGGGTCATCTAATGATGCATCTTTATTTTCTTGAATTTAATCCTTAAACTATATTATAGAAGATGGGAAATATTTTAGACCCACAAATAAATAAACTCAATTTTATTATATGATCCATATAAATAACGTATTTTATGTGAATAATATTTGTTGAGGAATTATTTTTCCATGATTCATTGAGCGTGAATGATCAATGTGTCTATTATTTTAGTTCAAAACATAACATTGTTACATTTTCATATCAAAAATAACTTGTTTATATTTCAATTATTTAAAGTCAATCCGTTAGTAGCAAAATCTTACTTATTCATTAATTAATAATACAAAAATATTATTTATCTTATGCTAGTTTGCTAGTTTGAACATGAATTGGAACACCCTTATTGGTAGAGGAATTTTATTCATACCACTAGACCAGTGCTTTTATCGTGCTACTTCCTCCAAACTCTTTTATTTATATATACTTTCATTTATTTTGATCTAATCAAGTTTATGCATAAAGACAAATACATACTTATGGACAACTAATTTTGTAAGACTTATCCAATTGACATACATTTCATGTGCTATTTTAATTATATACAATCTTATAATTAATTTAATTATAAACATATATTGGTATACATTTTCTTGTACTCTACATACATATCAAAATCCTTGTCTTACTAGTTCAGAGCCCGTTCGTTTTTACAATATTCATTAAGATATATTTTTCTACCGAGTTGGTTGTGTCTACGTCAGGAAAACGGGTGCCAAT
>NBIL01137272.1:0-13441 GCA_002752925.1 Viola pubescens var. scabriuscula | reverse complement strand
AACGAATTGATCGGTCCCATACCAGAGGAAGTAATAGGTATGTCATCACTGTCAATATATTTGGGCTTGTCTAAAAATTAGTTAACAGGACCACTTCCGTTGCAGGTTGGTAAGTTAGTTAATCTTGGTATTCTTGATATTTCCAACAACAAGTTATCATGTGAGATTCCCCCAACTTTTGCAAGTTGCATCAGTTTAGAGAGCTTATTTTTAGAAGGTAACTCTTTTCAAGGTACCATTCCTATGGCTTTGAGTGCGATAAAGGCAATACAAGATCTTAACTTCTCACACAACAACTTGACAGGAAAAATCCCAAATTTTTTAGGAGACTTTACATTGTTAGACAGTTTAGATTTGTCATTCAATAGCTTTGAAGGTGAGGTGCCTGTGAATGGAGTCCTTGAGAATGCTAGTAGAATCTCAATTATTGGAAACAAAAATCTTTGCGGAAGAATTCCACAGTTGAATCTTCCGAAATGTCCCTCTTTAGAGTCAACTAAGCCAAAGTCTTCCACCAAAAGATACCTGATTGTTGCAATTGTTTGTGGGTGCCTCGGAGTGATCTTCATGATTTGCTTCCTACTCTTTTGTTACTTTAGAAAAACAAGAAACAAGCTTATAATAAAGAAAAACTAGAAAAATACGACACTTTCTTTTACTTGGTACTGACTTTTTATTTTTGTTTGAAGTTGATTAAAACCTAATCGTTTGAAGAACGACAATTGCCGCCAAGGTCAAAGGATCAATAAGCCAGGTTTTACTATAATTACTTGAAATGCGTTTGGATAACATCCTTTTTCGATTATGTAAGTTTCAAGAAAATTCATTCTCTTTAACATTAGTATATTATTTGATTTTTAAATTCAACTATTTTTCTCCTTGTTGAAAATCTAATTTTTAACTTTTAGTATGAAATCGAGAATTATGGTGACCACGGTTTTGTTTATTTGGAAGTCAAGATAGTTTAAGAAATTTAAATCCTAATTATGCTTTTTACAACTGTTTTCAGTTTATGATTTAATGGCAGTATAACTTTTGAATTTTTCTTGTCATGTATACCTAATACTGTATATATATTTTTTTTTTTTAAAGTTGGCATATAAAAAGTATTATATGTTGTGTATAACTGTAATACTTTTTAGAAAAAACTTAGTAATTAGTAAAATATCATTTTAATATATAAAATATATTTTTGAACAATTTTAACATTAGTAATTATATTATAAAAAAATTAGTAATTAAAATATCAATTTAATATATAAAAAAATATATATAATTCACGTATTTCTAGCCGTATCGTATCTTAAAATTTAAGAAATTGATGTGTCGAACTATCATAAACGTGTCCCGTAAATGTACCAGTTGCTTCATAAATTTTGGCAGATATACTTGAATACTCCACGTGTCAAATCACTCGTACAAAATTAAATACACAAGATAGTTTAATAATCATTTTGGCAGATATATTAGGAGCATGTGTTAATGGTGATTCGGTGAACCATCATCTTAGAGTATTCAATAACCAGCCCGCGGGCCTAGGGCCCAACTGTGAAGTAAAAACCCGACCCCAGCCCATGATCTGGTCTAATTGTAATCGAGTTCTTTTTTTTATAGATACTAAAATATAAGAAGGATTAATGAAGTAACTTCCTCCGTATGAAGTTATACTTAACGTATTTATGACGTAAGTAATGAGATCGATCCATAATAATGTAACGATAATTAATAATATAACAAAAATATATAGTAATTTCCTAGACGCAAGGGTGGTGTGTACGAATAACAATTTAGGGTATGAAAATATGATGATCCAAAATAATACTTACCAACATTGGTTTCAAGTAGTAAGGAATTTTTCTACCCTTAATTAAGGTTTCGAATTTTAAGAATTGAGTAAAATTATACTACAAGAGTCATGCCCTTTTATAGACCCAATAATATTCGGAAAAAATTAGTTTCAATTGAAATAATTCTGGAAGAAAAAAAAATCTATAAATGATTAAATTAACTCGTGGTCCGTGACAAAGGGGAAGTCCCCGTGAATACTGATATTTGAGTAAATTAAATGGAAACGGTGAGGAAGTGGAATAGTGGGCACTGAGTGAGGAGAGATATTAATAGTATTCAACCAAACCATAAAACCATATTATTTCTCATCTCCTTCTACTTTCTTTCACTCTCTTCAACTCTCTCCTTTCAACCCCAGCAAGCAGAGCTCCTGCTTCACCTTCACCATCCAAATTCCAAACCAAACCCGACCATAAGTAACCATTCTCGACTATATATCGTCTTAGCTCCGATCGCCGGAGATGGGGAAGAAAGGGACCGGTTGGCTCACCTCGGTGAAGAAGGTGTTCAAGGTTAATGCACACAAGGAATTACCCTACAAAAAGGTATAGCTAGCTACTACTTTCTTTCATTTCATTTTTATGTTTTTTTTCTTTCAAAAAAATAAATAAATAAGTTTATTTTTATGTTCTTGTAATTCCTAAACAGACTGTGATATTTGAGTATTGCTTCAGTCATAAGCATTAGAGGCCGACATTTATTATGTACTTATTGGAAATTAGTATTTAGTTAGTTGATGTGACTTCTAATCTTTTTTATATCATATAATATATAGTATGTTTTCATGGTACACCTAACTAGTTAGACCCAAAATTAATCCTTTTTTTCTTATAAATCCAAACCTTATCAATATGTATTAATAACATTAACACTTGTAAGGTACCAACCAAGCTGCTGGTGGGGTTTGCTAAATAGTGTAATTATTTTATCGTATAACTTAATTTGTACATTACCATATAGTTTTGCATAACACCCATATGGAGTAATGAACATTTTTAAACATTAATATACAAGTTACATTGAACTCGCCTAACTTACTGCCTATTAGATCTGTTAAACCCGTCAAACATTCAACCCGTTTGATCTAAATATAAATGGGTCTGAGTCAATTACTGTTATAACTTTTTAAAATCGAGTAACTTTACCCGCCCCTCCAGCCTATAAAACTTAATACTCTTATCTTAATCTTACATGTATTAAGTATTATCCAACTTTTTTCCCAACACTCATTTCCTCAAAACTTTTATGCTAACTCACCCAAGTTCATCTGGCTCTACCTACACTTGACTCAATCCGTACGGTTTTCACCAAAAAAAAAAAAATCAACCATCACAACTAACATATTTATAACGGGTTGGATGCGGTTTTGTGACCTGATTCGACTCGAATCAAACCCCTTTATTAAGTGAAATACAAAATAAACTAAACAAGTTGCTTCTAATTATAAGTTAGGAAATGTTAAAGTAATTAGTTTGATTTGGTTGAAGTGAAAATGAAAGCTGGCCTGGGGACTAAAGAAGTGATCATGTGTTCTGCGCAACATTAAAAGTGACAACATACCCTCCCTTTTTTTCTATTTATTTAATTTGGACCACACAAAAAAAAACTTGTAAGAAAAACAATGATCATTATATGTATTATTATGTATACATACATACATACATATATATATATATATATGGTCCCCTGTCATTCTCAGCTCCCGTCTTGACATATTATTATCAGCATGTTCACTGCGTTCTTACATCCCAATCGATTGAGATGTAAGAACGGACAGCAATCCAATTACGTTTTTGTATTTTTTTGTCTTAACTTTTATTTTCTTTATTTATTTTGTGCTGGAGAAATTAATTAATTAATTAATAGTGAATATACCAGATGTGGTGATTAATGAAATTAATTAATTAATATTTTTTCAGAAAGAAAAAGCTAGTATTGGAGAGGAGCTGAGATGGGAGCAAGAGCACGAGGCGCCTGAGGTTGTGTCATTTGAACATTTCCCGGCAGAGAACAGCATTAGCTCTGATCCAGATGTCACCTCTTCTCCAGCAGCTGATCATGATGATGATCACAGGAACCACGATCATGCCATCGCCGTGGCGGTGGCAACCGCTGCGGCAGCGGAAGCCGCGGTGGCGGCTGCTCAAGCAGCGGCTAAAGTTGTTCGGTTGGCTGGGTACGGGCGGCGCCACTATTCTGAGGAGGAAACAGCCGCTACACTTATACAATCATACTACAGAGGCTACCTTGTAAGATCAGTTTTAAATTAATCAAAATTCCTCTAATTTAGTTTTGTCCAATTTTCATCTAATCACTACTAATTAATTGATTAATAGAACTTCTTTTATCACATATATTCTCTCCGTTCCTATTTAGTGTTCGTTTAATTATTCTAAATTACTAGATAAATTAAAAATATAATTTTACTAATCTATTTTTTAATATAATTTTTAATAACTAATATTGAAAAAATGAGTTTGCTATTTTTTAAAAAAAGTAAATAAGAACGAGGAGATAATAATGAATGAATATATTCGTGTTGTAGTATATGCAAGTTGGTCCGTATGTTACTTGTCATGTGTGCACATTAACTTTGGTCGTCGTCCACGTGCTAGATCTATCTCGTTTTGAACTCACCGAGTAATTTCTTCTTTTTCTTGTCGCTGCGTTCCTTTAATGCGGATTTGCCGTGCCGTACAGGTTATTGTGAAAACTGAAGATGCCTTTACATGCACCAACTTGTCTTCTTTTTACTTTTTCTAGAATCTAATTAAAATATGTTTTTATAGGTGACGGTAAGATTCGAACTCGAATATGTATATTATATAAAACGAACGATCCTAACCTAAGTGATGATTGCAGGCTCGGCGTGCGTTGAAGGCACTTAAAGGGCTAGTAAGGCTTCAAGCACTAGTGAGAGGGCATAATGTGAGGAAGCAAGCACAGATGACTATGCGGTGCATGCAAGCGCTGGTGCGAGTGCAGGCCAGAGTTAGAGCCCGTCGGCTCCAATTGGCCCAAGAAAAGATTCACAATAAGTTGCACTTGCTTCAAGAAGAGGAGGAGCAATTACTACAAGTTAATAATAATAATAAAAAAAATTATAATTATGCAAATTACCATCAAATTATTACTCCAAAGGATCAAGAAATTAAGGAGAAGGAAAAAAAGAATATCAATAATATCCATGAGAGTAGTGCCGTTACCAAGAGGGAGAGGGCCTTGGCCTATGCTTATGCCTACCAGCACCAAAACCAGGTTTGTCACTCACTAGTTATATCCATTTATTTGAGTTATAATATCGATACGACTGAATCTTATACTTATAAGATTTATACTATTAAATACATTTAGTAGCTAATTAATGATCTACGTTTGACTTAAAGTTATTACGTCGTGCTAGGAAATACATTTTCTTATGATAATTATTTTACTAGCTAGAAGAATATGTTCCTCATGGCAGAGTTTAATTTGAAATTGCAGCAGCAAATAATGCAAGGGCAAGGGAAAGGGCGACAATTTGGCAGTAGCCCAAATAATAATAATAAAGAAATAATTGATGAATGGGGTTGGAATTGGCTAGAGAGATGGATGTCATCCCACTCATCGCAACCCTATGCTAATTTCGCCGCTAGTACTCCTCCAGCTGATGAGCACGATGACATGTCGGAGAAGACGGTGGAGATGGACATTATCAACACCACAGCTCAGACCACCACAACGACCCCACTCCCTAGCTACATGGCCCCAACCAAGTCCGCCAAGGCTAAGGTGCGTAATACTGCTCCGACCGGCTCGGTTAAACAGCGCAGCCCATCCACCCCTCAATGGAACCCGTCCACTAGAAAAGGGTCAAGTAATGTTATAGGCGGGTCTGGATCAGCCGGGTCAGGGTCAGGATGTTACGATTCCTCCAGCTCGGGCGGAGGGACGACAAGTTACTTGCAGCAACCACCACCACCAAGGAGCCCAAGTCCCAACAATAACCACAACTTGATCGGAAATAATATGCGTCTGCATTCTAGACGTCTAATTGCTTCTCCTTCTCCGCCACCGGATTCCAAATCTCGCCATGATTGGAGGTACCCACCTTGTCTTGATGATGATGCTCATGCATATTGGTTGGGAGAATATAAGTAATGATATCATGAATTTCAATTTCATTATATATAGTCTAGTAGAATATTGCTATACATACTAACAAATTTTATAAAAAAATTATACTAACTGATGTGGTCAAATATGAGTGATATGCATCGTTTCATTTAAGGGTCTCATCACTTAAAGTATATCATTCAGATTTTGACACATCAGTTAGTATTAAAAAACCGTAAGATTTGTTAGTACGTGTGAAACATTTTTCTAATCTATATATTGATTTGATTTCTTCTTGTGTTTTATTTTTTTTGTATCAATGCTTAATGTTGTTTGTTTCCACGTACACATGTTGGTGTTTGCAGTGTATATAATATAAGCCTCCATCATGGTTGTAAAATTTGTGTAATAAATATATATACTATTTGCTTTGCACAATTTTTTTTTTTTTGGGTTAAACCATATAAATTAAGTAATACAAATTGAGTGGGTTGTTAATGTTGTTGAAAAATTATACATTATTTTTGATTTTCTATATAATCATCGGTAGATATATTCGTTAGTTTTTTTTTAGAACGGGTCATTTTCTTAACGTTGGATTGGAGACTCTAGGATCAATGCAGGTTTTCTTCTATTGTTGAATTTGGGCTTTTTATGGAGACCGACTTCGTTGGGTTTGTTCTAGTCCATGGGCTTTTCTTATGTAAATTTATTTCCTGGCTTAGGCTTCGGCCCATTTGATTTTTCAAACTTGAAATGAGCTTAAGTAAATAAATATGTACAAGAATTAAAGGCAATGAAAAGATAAATGTATTTCAATGAATACAAAATATTATTACGTGCCTAAAAAATGGATGATTAGTATATTTTTACCGATTTACGAGTTTAAAGTCAACTCCAATTTCAATATCTCAATATCTTCCGTCAAACTTTATATTAATCTATACCAACTCAAATTATTGGAATTAATTTTTCATTAACAGTAGTAGAGCAATAAATTATTCATGGTTGTTCCATGAATTGAAGAGTGATATCATGAACTTACCCGTGAACTCGTAATGTCATGAATTTATCTGTTTTTATCTAAATTTATTCCAGTGCGGGTTCATGAATATATGAGAGGATTCTCTTTTGGTTAAGAATGAATAATTTGTTTACTACAATTTAAAAAAAAAAAAATATTCTACTAGTGTTAAAAGAAATAATACAGAAGAAGTTAACCAAGGTTTTGAATTCGAATATTGGGAATAGAAAAAGTCAAAAAACTATACTGGAAGAGTCATTTTTCTTTAGAGACTTAACAGTGCTCGAATAAAATTATACCCAGCAGAAAATAACATGAATAAAACTCTTTCATTAAAACAAATGGGTTTTTTTTTTTTTCGAGCAAAAGAAAAACAAATAGTACACCCTCCGTCCTCAAATAAATAATGTTCAAGCTACTTTCAGATAAATTAAGAAAATGATTGATTTATATTTTTAAGGTAGGTTTAGTCAATTATTTTCAATGTCTCTAGTAAATATAATCAATCAATATTAATTATTACTATTTATTAATGCATTAAAAATAATTAAAATGACAATTATTAAAAAACGAACCAAAATAATTTAGTAATTTTTTTAGTTTTTAAAAATAAATAAATAGAGGGAGTAAATTTTTAGCTCGTAAAATTTAGTGAATAATCTATCACCCACTAGGGGTGTTTAGTGATGGGTACTCTCTAGCTTAATCATTATCCTCAATCCCAAGATTTATCTTTTCTTAATGGCTGATCCAATTAATTTATCTTTTGTTAATCCCAATTTTTCTTTTAAACTAATTCTTATTTTATTTTAAGTGTTGTTATTCCCTCACCTAAACTATTATTCTCATACATTTTTTATATTAAAAAATTAGTTGTTTTTTATTTCATGATAAATTTATTTTTTAACACTAAATACATAAAATATTAGCTCAATTTATATTAATAGTTTCTTATAAAAAAGAATTGAGAGTAACAATAGGAGGGGAAGATATTTTATTTTATGTTTTTTTTAAACCGAGATAAAACAGTATCGAAATGATTGATCAGTATAGTCTGTGTAACTGTGTAAGGTAAAATAGAAACTTAGATGAAACAATAAAAATTTTTCGTCTCATTTTTATTACTAGAATGAGACATACCGATCATACCGAACCAAAACTGAACGGGATTAACAACATTATTATCTAGCGATCTCAACAGTGCACACAGATGTTGCCACGTCTTAAATTCATTCATTTGAGCAGATGTCGTTAATCCCGTGGCTAAGCCGTCCGTAAAAGCGCCTGAAGTTGATTGACATGCCTTCCTTCATTTTTAATACTGTTGTTGTAATTTTTGATAAATTTACCTATAATATTTATTACTCCCTCCGTACACAAATACCTGACGTTTTAATATAGTGGAAAAACGTAAGGTAATGATCTTTGATCTTATTTTATTCCACATTGTTTCATTTTTTCTCTTAATTTTCACTCAAATTACCACACCATCATCAAATTGGGTTGATGCATAAAAAAAGATTTATCATTTGCACATAAAATATAAAATGACAAGTATTATGAATAGTTAGAATCCGTAAAAAAACGTCACTTATTTACGGACAGAGGGAGTAATTGTGTCATATATGCACAAAATTGAGAATACATTAGAGAGTAATTTTATCTTCCACTACTCTTAATAAATTAATAATTACACTAATATGTGTGTTTTTAGTTAAATGCACCTAAAAAAAATCACCAAGGGGTAATACTTTTTTTACTATGTACCAAAGTATAGTAAAAACTCACAATAAATGGGCAAAATAAAACATATCCGACTTTAAAAAAGAACAAAAAGATACAATAATAACACTAATCTTTTTTAAAATGAGTTAATGATAAGATTAGTTTAAAACCTACTTGCTCCTCCTAAAATGACGTTATATTTAGATGGTGTAGAAATTTAATAAATAAAAAATAACATGAAATGTATATTTTTTTTGGGTTCAGTCGACATGACAATACCTAAATATATAAAACAAAAATAACCTTTCAAAAAAAAATTATAAAACAAAAATAAAATCAACCACAAAAAATCACGAAACCAAAATAAATTAACTATTTATTTTATTTTATAAAATAAGTCAATTTTGAAATTAGAGCGATCGATCTATGACCTAAATCAAAATTAATAATTACCTTACTTTTTACTTCTAAATTAATTAAGATAGAACTTAAAATTAATTTTTGTTCACATCATATGACCCGTTAAAAAATAAAGTACTCCCATCGATAATTTATCAGCGTTCAAGAATTTAACATGCCATCCCATATATATACCTTAGTTTTTTTTTAAATAATAATAATTTTTTTTGGTTATATTATATCTTTACTAATCATTTCAAAGGCATCAAACCCGCAACTTATATTATACTCCCTCCGGACCACAAATAACCGACGTTTTAGTATAGTAGAAAAGCGTAAGGTAATGATCTTTGATCTTATTTTATTCCACATTAATTTTAACTCCTAATTTCCACTCAAATTATAACACCATCATCAAATTGAGTTGATTCATAAAAAAAAATTATCATTTGCACAAAATATATGCTTCAAAAAAGATAAAATAATAAGTATTATGAATAGTCAGAATCCGTAAGAAAATGACAGTTATTATGGTACACCGAGAGTAAAAAACAAAGTATACTAATTAGTTTAAGTACATTTTTAACGTCCGCACACGTGGGCAGTCTTATCATTAGCAGAATCCCATTAATAATATAATACTATAGACTAATGATATCTCTCACCTATGTTTTCGTACTTTGCATATGGCATAGGAACAAAAGTACAAAACTGTGGCGCAAGTATCATTTTGGTCCTCTCTAGTCTCTTTCCTTTCCATCTTTTTTGAGGAGGAAGAGAGGACAGAGGAGTGAGTTTGCTTTTACGAGCTCCACACTTTAATCAGACCTTCCTTTGCTTGCTGCTTCAACCACCTCTGATTCTGAATCTCATCATCTCTACTCGTAATACTACTACTACTACTAATAATAATATAATCACAACAACATTTTACTTCAATTTAATGTAACAGCTCTCTTCCTCTTCTTTGATTTCCTGTTCTCTCTTTTTTTCTCTCATGGTCATGGCTTCTGCTTGCCTCATCCATGGAAATGCTCTGCTATCTTCTCCTTCAATCTCGAGATTAGACAATAATAATAGAATTACCCATCCCATTTCCCAACTGGGTTTCCCTCTTTCCTCCAAATGGAGCTCTAGAAGTCGAGGTTTCCTTTTTGTCAGGTCTACTAAAGATGGCCCCTCCTCCTCCTCCTCCTCCGCTGTTTCAGACGCTGATCAAGAGAAACCGCTCTTCTTTGGCGCAGAGAAGGATGCTTCTGGTTCTGTTATTGGGTTCAACCTCATTCCTGATCCTGGTATGTTTCCATTCTTCCGTTCTTTTCTTTCCATTAATGGCTGGCTTGTACTGTGATCACTGCTCTTCTCTGTTCACTCTGTACTTTTTTTTGTCAAATATAAATGGCTATAATGTAGAGTTTTAACTGGGAAGTGATGGATTAGAATTGGTAATACATTCTTCCTGTCAATTCCTTGGTCTGGTAATACATTTAAGAAAATTGGATACTGATGCGAAGACAACCAGTCATTGGAAATTCCGAGAAATAAATTTTGTTGCCCTTTTGATAGGGATTGTTCCTTTTTCCAAATTTTGTTGTAATAGCTTTCCTTACTTCTCCCCAACGATGCAGGTTCTCTGGCTCTCCGAAGAGGGGGGAAAAACTAAGAATATAGCTCTTTTGTTTCTATTATTTTAATTCATTTGTTTTTGACAGTGAGCTGCATGTCCTATTTCAAAATCACTCTTCATATTGTTTCTACATTTTATCCTTGTGTTTTGGACTGTATTGATATTGGGTATCTGCTCGAGAGCTAATTGCCAAACTGTAAACTTGACGCGTAGGTGACAGCAGTGCTGTTGAGTCTCATGAAGATGTTGCTCCTGATGGAGGGGAAGTAGTTGGAGACACTGAAGGAACAGAGGAATCCCACATCAAAGTAGCACACAACATTGTTTTTGTTACTGCTGAAGCAGAACCATATTCAAAGACTGGTGGATTAGGAGATGTCTGTGGTTCTTTGCCAATCGCACTTGCTGCCCGCGGGCATCGTGTTATGGTTGTCACTCCAAGATATCTGCATGGTAGTAGTAAGGATGAGAAATTTTCTGCTGCTTTAGACTTGGATACTCAAATCAAGATATATTGCTTTGAAGGGGAACAGGAAGTTGCTTTCTACCATGAGTATAGGGAAGGTGTTGATTGGGTGAGAATTTCTTGCCTTTTCTCTTTAATAAACTTGTGGAAGAAGCTTTCTCTGGGAATTGTAAAACCAGTGGCGAAAGCTTGTTCAACTTCTTTGCATTTTGTTGTAACATTGTCTTAACAGATGAATCTTTGTAATAATGGTGAGCTGTGCATGTCTTGATTTTAGGTGTTTGTGGACCACCCCTCATATCATAGACCTGGAAACCCATATGGTGATATCCATGGTGCTTTTGGAGATAATCAGGTAGCTTGATGGTGTTAGTTAAAAGGCTGATGCGTATTTATGTAGTAGGCTTGGATTGACATGCAATGACGAGATTTTCTCTCATTTGGTTTTACAGTTTCGCTTCACTTTACTTTGCTATGCAGCATGTGAAGCTCCATTGGTGCTTCCACTTGGAGGGTATACCTATGGGGAGAAATGCCTTTTTCTTGCTAATGACTGGCATGCTAGTTTGGTGCCAGTGTAAGTGGTCTGCCATTAATCACTGTGTTTGAGCCCAGTGCTATCCTATTCCCCTCCTTTTACTGCAAAATATGTTCTATTGTGGTTTTTTCCCTTCATCGCATGTGGGACGTTTTCAAAAAATTCTCATATGTTCCTTGTATTGTTTTTGATTGTTATGCTGTTTCCTTTTACTGTTGGATTTTTGTTTCGCATACATTTTTTAAGTACTCTTTTGGTAAAGTAAAAAAAATCTTGTTTAATTTTGATCTTCGCACGCCTTGCCTTCAGTCTCTTGGCAGCAAAATATCGTCCATATGGAGTTTATAAGGATGCAAGAAGTATTCTTGTCATACATAACCTTGCACATCAGGTATATTCTTAAATGTTTAGAATTTTTACATCAGAGACTCCGTGATTCTGCCTAGGAGGCTCTTAGAAATCAGAAAATCTGCAAAGCGAATTGTAAATGAATTTTCTATACTGATACCACCGTTCTCCTGCATATGTTAGGGAGTGGAACCTGCAGCGACATATAAAAATTTCGGATTGCCAACAGAATGGTATGGTGCTCTAGAATGGGTATTCCCCACATGGGCAAGGACTCACGCCCTAGACACAGGGGAAGCTGTGAATGTGCTAAAGGGTGCAATTGTGACAGCTGACCGGATACTCACAGTTAGCCAGGTCACTTACATTATATAACGTGTTTGCATTTAGGTGTTTTATTTTGATTAAGGGTGGCATTTTGTGTTTCGCTATGAAGAGTATTGGATCCTCTAGACTTGAAATCGTTCTTGTTTTAGAGTCCTCTTTTTGATAGTTTTTTAATCTTTCAAGTTTTCTATTTGTTAAAGAAATCAGAGAATAGTATGGTACCTTCATTTGTTATTGTTTTCTTTAGAAAGGTTTTCTATATTTTATCAAGATGTCTTGATTAAGATGGTATTTTCTTTAAGTGCAGGGCTATTCGTGGGAAATAACCACTGTTGAAGGTGGATATGGCCTGAATGAGCTGTTAAGCAGTCGAAGAAGTGTTTTGAATGGTATTTGAATATTGGCTCTAGAAGTAAACTTTGCATAAGTGCTGTACTGAGTCATAATTAGCATTGTACTTGATATCATGCATCTTGTTGGTTTGAGTTTAATAGCACATATTTGTTTAATTAGGGATTACAAACGGCATTGATGTTTCTGAATGGGACCCATCATCGGATAAGCACATTCCTTCCCATTACTCTGCTGATGATCTCTCTGGAAAGGTAGTTTATTCTGGCTCCTTTACTACCGGATGCTGCTAAGAATGTTCCCTTACCCCGTCTCATTTCAAAATTGCAGGCTGAATGTAAGATTGCTCTGCAGAAAGAGTTAGGTCTCCCAATTAAGCCCGACTGTCCACTGGTAGGATAGATACATTAGCATCTTGTATAAGACATTGAAGCTTCTTTTGTGTTATTGACTTCAGTTTAATTTTGTAGATTGGATTCATTGGGAGATTGGATTACCAAAAAGGCATCGATCTGATTCGTTGGGCAATTCCAGAACTTCTGGAAGATGATGTCCAATTTGTAAGTTATTTTTCTTATTTGGTTCATGCTACATATATAACAACAACAACTTACATCCCTGTATTCTGCATTTCAAATAGTGCTTCATTAGTCATTAGTCTGGTAGCTCTCATTCTAAACTTACATGGGGGGG
>NBIL01137253.1:0-18224 GCA_002752925.1 Viola pubescens var. scabriuscula | reverse complement strand
TTAAAATAGAATGTATCGTTCATACTGGTCAGTATTTTACTGATATGATTAATGCAGACTGAGATAAAAAATGAGATAATAAAATATATTTTTTATCTTATTTTTTTCTGTTAGGATGAGACATACTAACCATATCGACTTGTATAGTATGAGATTGATAATATTGATCCGTACCATATTGCGATTAGGAAAATAAGGGGCAATAATAGCATTGGTTATTCTTGGCTATTCCGAAAAAGTAAATACTTCTCCTGGCCGTAAGCAACTATTTAGTTTGCTCTTGTAAGTTTTTTCTTAAAATCTTAAAATCTTAAAATTTATGTTTCTAGATTTTTTCTTATTCTCATTCTAGTTCCTTCGCTTTCAAAGAATGATTCTTAATTTTTTTTTCTTCATTTGCACTCATGTGTTGCAGCATAAATTTCTCACTATGTTGTATTTCAGTTTTTTTATTAGAAATTTGACTAAATATTTAACATATTTTACTACTTTATTATATTTATTCGTTAACTATTTAAATATTACTCCCTGCATTCCTTTTTAAACAGCGCTTTAAGTTTCGACACGCATATTAAGAAAGACCGATGACTCACTGTTTAAGATAATTTTACCCCTTATTTTTTTTCGAACTTATAAACGTACCATTCATATAGTTTGAGAAAAAAATAAAGAGCATAATTGTTAAAAGAATGGAGTATATACAATTCTTAAAATTACGACCCCGGTTTAAAATCAACCCCTTGACCGGGTTGACCCTACTTATCCTAAACTAACCAGTAACCACGTGCCTCGAGAGCTTAATTAGCTATTTTAGAACGCGAGTCACGTGCACAGCTCCAACAGTGATCTCACCCACCATATCGCAAATTTGCGAACACAGATTGGAATTGGAACAGAGGAAAAACACCAAATCTTCTTAACACAGAAAAACAGAGGAGAAACCTTGCAGAGAAATTTGATTCATTCGAAGGATAAATGATGTGGAACCTGAAAAATCTTGCAACTACGCAGTCTTCATCGTCATTTTGCTCGCTTTTTGGCTTGCTTCCCCTCTCTCGCTGCTCTGTAGTGAAGGTAAGCGAAATCCTTTCACTCTTTTCCGTTATGTCAATCAATGGTGTTCATCGGCGCAATGGTTTATTTTTCATGCTATTGAAGATTCATTTTATTGAATTTCATCATTTTTTTTCTGTACAACAGAATTAGGTTGAAACCTTGCAATTAAAATTGGAGAGTTCAAGTTTGTTGTTTGTTTGTTTCTTTAATTATGTTAGTTTTGAATATTCCCTTTTCTCAATCCAATCTCTCTGTTGAACTGTTATCGTCTTTCAAAACAGTTGTTCCATCTCCAGTGATAGCTCCATAGCTATCAATTTGGAATATCTTATATTTTTAATATTCTGTTTTTATATGTGCTCTGTCTTCTTCTAGGAAGAATTATTGCTCTGATAGCTGTTGACAAATCGAGATTCAGAATTTTGATAGCACTTTCTTTCTTCATTTTAATAATAACGACAAAAAAACAGTAATACGGCCTTTATATGTCTACTTATGAATCCCATTTTCCTATTGACTATCTGGTTCTGGTATAGTACCACGCTGCAACCTTCCCCGTGTTTTTTTTTTACATTGTCTCTTAGTGAGTGACAAGATCAGGGAAGCCTTGTTCCATAAGAATGCTCATATATACATGTTGGGAGTCCACACACTGTCATTTCAAGATGCATTGATAAAGGGTTTACACGCATATAACCAAGTTAACATTTTGAAGATGCGGCAACTTTATTTCGATTCTTACTTCCTTTTCTTTTAAATCGTAGGTGCAACATTGTTGACCTTTAAGACACCCCGAATAAGATCTTGCACTTTTTTTGGATGTCAGAAGCTGGTATGGCTGTAGTGAAATCTGAGGTATTTCTCGCAATTTCACTTCTGGATCTCTTGTATTAAATCAGCTATTCGATTGTATGATTCTGGTGTATCTTTAATGGGTACTGGAAAATGCTCACGCGATTGAATATAAGACTGCATAAATTTGTTTAGTCATCCATGTGGAAAGGACAGAGCCCTGGGTCTGGGCTAGTGGTCGGGACCTTTAAGAGGTCAAGGGTTGAATTCAGCTTATCAAAAGAAAAAAAGAGAGAGGAGTGGACAGAGCCCTGGGTCTGGGCTAGTGGTGAGGGGTCACGGGACCTTTTAATAAGTGGTCAAGGGTTGAATTCAGCTTATCGAAAGAAAAAAAAATAGGAGTGGACAAAGAACTCTTGCAATTCATATCTGTTTGTGCTGATTTGCATCAAGCTGGGAAAGTGTGCAGCCTTAACTTGCTTATATTACTTCGTACTTTTTTAATAATGGTTTTGCTTGTGTATCAAGATGAAATCTTACATTTGGCTCCAAACTTCTGATGGTTCAATCCAACAAGTAGAAGAAGAGGTTGCCATGTTTTGCCCCATGATATGCCGGGAAATTATTCACAAAGGAACAGGATCTTCCAAAAATTGTGCTATATCACTTCCTGAACGGGTTAATCCTGCCATCTTGGGCTTAATACTTGATTACTGTCGGTTCCATCAAGTTCCTGGTCGCTCTAATAAGGTCTGTTTCTTTCCTCTTTGTCCCCTTTCGAAGCATGATTCTTTATTTTTCCCATTTTCCCTCTCTGCGTCCTTTTCCTGGACACTTTTGTTCCCACTTCGCAGGATTCTAAAAGTTGATTCACTGAAATTTAGGCCTTAGAGAAGTTTATTTTCTTGTATAGGAACGCAAAACTTTTGATGAAAAGTTTATTCGGATGGATACAAATAGATTATGTGATCTGACATCAGCTGCTGACAGCCTCCAACTGAAGCCTTTAGTTGATCTAACCAGTCGAGCTCTTGCTCGAATTATTGAAGGGAAAACAACCGAGGAGATACGTGAGACATTTCATATAGCTGATGATCTCACTGAGGTGTGTTGCAAACAAGAAGTCATTGCTTTTGTTAATTTGTCTAGACTATGTTGTTTTTCCCTTTTTCATGCAGATTTTGTTTTCCTCAGGAAGAGAAATTGGAGCCTCTTCGAAATATAACTAATGATCCACATATCCGGCTTCTAAATAGATTATATGCAAGAAAGAGGAAAGAATTGAAGGAGAGAGAAAAACTAAAGGTGATTAGCACGCTGTTTTCCTTGTGTCTACACTAGACAGACTATCTTAATTTTTTTCTTTATTATTATTATTGATTTCCTGTTTCTATGTTTTTGGTTGTTATAAGATAATTTGATTTTTTTTATTATAAGTTTCTGCACTAGTAAACCCTTTTTGCATTTGAAAACTATGCAAATGTTTGGTGCAATAACAGCTTAATGAATTCCCTCTCTCTAGAATGTTGAGGTTGAAGAGGAGTGTGCAGATGAGCGCTCAGTTGAGGACCTATTGTCATTCATAAATGGTGCAGATGGAGGTATATATGTGCTACATATTTATTTGCTCTGAAGATAGTTTTCACTGTCCTTTCACTAGTTTCTTTAGTTTGTACATACAACCATATTTCATGTTTTGTCATGTGCTGCTGCTTGGTACATTTCACAGAATAATTAATTAATAGCTGTTTTGTTAAGGTTCTTCTTTTCTTCCCACACTTATTTTGCAGATCCAAAGGGGAGTGGAACTAGCAAAACCAAAAAGAAAAATAGGAGAAGAAAAGACCAAACGAAGGATTCTTCTAATGATGTAAATGAAAACCATAAGATTGTCGTGCTTTTATTTTCTTTTATGTGTTGTTCACGTGCAAATGCTCTGCTTTTAACAATCCGTTGTGAAGTAATCACTGTTAGCTTACTATTATTGGCTGATGGTTTAGGAGTTGGACATCCTGCATTCGTCATGCCATCGTGATGAGGTTACTGATATCATTGTGGCCTCTCCCAGTAAAACTTCAAAGTTGCAAGATTCTGCAGTTATCACTTTTTCACCAAAGCTCGAGGTTGATGACACTTATACTGATGATGATTTAGATCCTGCCATGAAGGAAGAACTAGACAGGTTGGATACATACATAGATTACTTTGCTTCAGTTTATTATATTGTTATGCATATTTTCTTGCATTTTGTTTGGTATTGATGACAAGTGTGCGTATTTTAGACTTTCCCCAAATTGATGAGTTACTTTTCTTGGAGAGGGAAGAAGGAGCTATGTGATTTAAATGGACTTATGAAATCAAGCATATAGGCACTCTGTAGAAAAACCCAATTAGTACTTATCCATTTATTACTACTTGTAGCATATTCTATTTACTCATTTAGTTGTCCCTTTTTTCAGGGAAGTTGAGGACTTTGCTCGTAGATTGAATTCAGATTGGCCAGAGAGGATACAGGAAATACTGTCTTTGGGCCAAGAAAGAAGGCTTGTACCATTATCTATGAATGGAAATGTTTCCTTACGTAGATATTCAGGTGAGTTATTAGTAGGTTTCTGAGCTTTTTTTGTCATTGTAGCATCCTGTGGACTTTTGCACTGGATCACCTAGGGAGTGGATAAGGGGCTTAGGGGAAGTGGTGCTTGATTTTGTTTAGGAAGTATTGAATTAACTGCTGTCCTAACAATCATGAAAAATAGTGCGGCTTTTTGCACACACAGTGTGAGGAAGGGTGAATTTGGTCCTGGTGATAAAGCGCCCTTGAATGGCTTTATCTTTCACACCTAAGTCCATGCTCATTTTGTTTTCCTGTATTTTATCCTTGATTAGCCATGTATGTAACTGTTGCCTTATTTGACTCACATAACAGGTTTGGACCAGAGATGTTAAAGGATAGATGAATCCCCTGTAAGGCTTTCAGCAGCTTGAGTGGTTTTGAGAAAATGCTGCTCAGGTGTAGCTGCATTGAGATGCTAGATAAATCCATAATAGTCACTTGGCGTGGACTGCATGTGAGTATAATGTTTTTTTCATCACCAAAATGCAATCTTTTTGGGCATCTTGTACGTCCAATAAAGTTTCAAAAATAAGATGAACTCAGTGAAGAATTTGAGCAAAAATTGCTCCTTTGTCTTTATTTGTTCTATTGTTTCTTTGTATTTGTGAGTTTCGGCAATTGCCGACAAGTAGCACCTGCAAATTCTGGAAATTCTTGCTTTTACAAGTTCCTTTTTGACCTTCAAATGACAATTCAGATTTAATATTCCCATCGTTAGTGTGTCTCGTAATGGCTAGATCATGAACGCTGCTTGGCTGTCAAAAGTTTATGTTGAGTTGATTTTCTTGACCAAATCTTTGTGAAACTAGTGGAAGAAACTGATATTGGTTGGAAGTTGACACAAATCTGTAATGTTGTGGGCGATTATCCAATTCTCTCTAGGCATATCTATTGTAGAGCTAGACTTCCCAGTTGTAGGGTGCCGCTATTATTAGGTTTTAGGTGTGATCTATTTGTCGCATCGGGTAGACGACTGATTGCTCGTCTCTTATGCACAGATTTCAGGTCGCTTTGTTTTTCTTTTTCCAGTATAGGTGATTGTATATTTCACCCTTCCCTTTGTTTTACAGACTAAGGGGTTCTTGAAATTGCTTTCTGCAGTCATCTTTCCAAATATTCTCCAAAATGTTTTTCCTTTTTATGAGCCTTAATAATAATATAGTAACAATTTGTATATTAGCTGATTTCTCAATTAGTGAAATGATATTGACAATGCAGTGAGACCACAGAGTTGATAATTCACTGATTTAGCTTCTTTTTCCTTTTTATGTTATTGTGTTGGGATTTGAGATGGTTGGAGCAGCGGAGGACCTGGTTGTGAAAATTAAGGATTTGTTTTATCTTATTCTTTTAATTTTTGTTTGTTTGACAAGAAATTAGAAGTATAATTTGCAGCATGCAATTAATTTTACATAGCAGCATGGGCTGAATCTATGAATTCCTGCCTGAGAACAGCAAGGCATCTTCCCATTTCGGTGGAGAATATGTAAAGCCAAAAGTGTGATGAATTTCATTAATGAAGGACTGATTATATTTTTCAAGACAAAAGGATTGGAGACGTTACTTTTTTCCCTGAAAACACAAAAATCAGCCACATTAAAATTAAGCTAGCGTTTAGTTGGCGGATTGATGTAAGAAAAGTTTAACTCCCGGGAATCCAATTTTCTTTAAACTTTTCATTTTTTTCCATTCTGGAAAAAATTAATTCCTTAGTAAGGGGTTTAGAAATACTTAAATGTTAGTTTAGTTTATTGAAAAACTTAAATGTCATCCGAATATAATAATCTATTAATTTTTTCCTATTCAATCACTCTTTTGAGAATCATTCTCCGAATGAAGTAATTATAGGGGGAAGAAATATTCTGTAAACTAAACGTTACCTTATGACAAATTAAATTTACAAAATGTTCAACTTTGGCTAATTTAGTTTAAAAGTTTGCAAGAAGTTCCAATTTTAAACTTTCTAATAGTTAAAAGATAAAAAATATATATAGTAAAAAAGTTTTAAAAGTTAGTATGACATTTCAAGAGAAAATTTAACAAAAATAGAAGAATCCACTTCACTGGAAAAAAATAATTGAAAAATTACAACAAATTATAAATAAAAATATCTTTTTTCATTGCATTAGGTCTTACTATGTTTTTTGACATTTCTTATCTAAAGCGCATAAAAGTTTGCTATTTTTTACTATTTTTTTTACTATTAAATATTAAAATTGTAATTTTTAGTAAACTATGAAAACTTATAGAATTTTTTACCTAGGTTCCTTAAAACTTGGAGTGCATTTTCTATTTACTTATTGGTACTCAATTTCTATATAATACTATCTATTTAGTAAACGTGATAAGTTCAAGTTGTATCTCAATAGGTTCATGCATAAAAGAAGAAGGCTAATAAACATAACTTGTAAATATATGGTATCTTGAATAAGAAAAATCTTAAAATACTTTTTTTTTAAATGAAACATAAAAGAGTGTAATCCACTGTTTCTTTAACACTATCCGTTAAATTATAAGTATTTTTTGTTTTAATTTGTACTGAAATTATCCTTATATATATAGTTTATCAATATTGTATGTTTATATCACTAGGTGTATTAGTTAGTTTATAAAAGTCACATTTTTCCGTATTATTTCATTTCATAAATATGTGTCTGTTTGCACTTTATTATCTTATTTTAATAAACATTTATTTTTTAAATTTATCCAAATTAATACATTAATTTAATGTGATTAATTTAGCTAAAAAATTATAGTATGTTTCACATCCTAGTTTTTTTTAGGGTTCAAGTCATGGTAACTTTTTTTAAAGAAAAAAAATTGTTTATTTATTTATTTCTCATTCGCTACAGACCGATAAATAAATTCCTCATTCATTCTTTTGTCCTCTTTTTTAAAGTTTGCTTTTTTCTTTTATTTTTAAACTTGCCTGTTTCTTTTTTGAGTTTTTTCCTTTCACCTTTTCCAGCTCTCCTCTCAGCTCTGTTTCTTCGCCGATCAACTTTTCAATCGAAATTTCCTCCTTACCCTCTCAGCACCGACCGCCGCCGGAGATTCTCGCTGCTTCCAGTCCGGTGCGATCCATCTCTCACTCACTGGTACGTCGTAAAACAACCCCTCACTCATTTCTTTCTCATGCAAAGCCTCTTTATCAATATTGTCTTAGATCACGTCCTGCAAACGCCACCATCCCTGCCCCAGCTGCGTTACATATCTTTCCGTTCATTGATTTTTATTACCTTTAGTTAGCTTCTTATCAAAATTGAAATCGGCGCATTTGTAGAAATACTGTTGTTTGTTGTTAATTGCTTCTGTGTTCGAATTTGCAACCAGTCCTCGAAGATCCATACCTAATCGTAATACTAAATGTGTTTGCTTAAAACGACCAAGTAAACTTGCTAATTACATAATTAACACTAAGATATCGTTAATTGGTGTATCTTAATTCATTCGGTAGGCTAGGATTTCAACAGTTTTTCCTTTTATTTATTAATCTTTCTTTTAAGTAAATAAATTTCCACTGAGAAACAATGATACTGTTTCCCAAATAATCTTAACATCGAACGAAAACATCTGTTTCGAGATCCTACTTCAATGAACTGACCTTTCTTTCTATGTTATTAGTGTTTCTGCAGTGGCTTCCAGTGAGTTAATTGCTTTAGCCATTACCTCTGCAGTGTAAATGATACTGTTTCCCAAATAATCTTAACATTGAACGAAAGCATCTGTTTCGAGATCCCACTTCAATGAATTGACCTTTCTTTTTATGTTCTTATTGTTTCTGAAGTGGCTTCAGTGAGTTAATTGCTTTAGCCATTACCTCTGCAGCGTAAATGGCAATAGCAAAACTCAATAACTCAAATACCATGCATGTCATGAAGCCGGAAGGGGGGAATGATTCCATAGACACATTCATTAAGTCATCCTCTGGGAGAGAAGCTTTTTACTCCAGAACTGGTGATACTCCGGTACAGTGGATCCAGTTGCTCCATGCTCTAGATCAGCAAGGTATATTATGCCATTTTCTAATGTGACAAACTTTAATATTCATACAAGTCAAACCGCATTCTGATATGTCTAGAGCTTGCAGTGCTCTCTCATTGTAGTTTTCTGCGCTTACTTGGCTAAAGAACCCTTTCTTTGGATTAAAAAAAGGCATACCACAAACGAATGCAATTACTCAATATCTATGTGGTTTCTGTCTTGCAATTACTAAAAAATGTACGGAATATATGTTTAGCGGTTATTTTGTTTTCATGGTTACCACTTGGCCTTATTTGTTGCTGATGCTGATTTTATTGGTTATTATTCTCACAGATCTCCCAGGCTGGCCTTTGCTTACCCCACTAAAGGTGCAGTTGCAAAAGTGTGACAAGTGTTCTCGTGAATTCTGTTCATCTATTAATTATAGAAGACACATGCGGGTGCACCATCGCTGGAAAAAATTTAACAAGGTTTCTTTCTGTGTTGCCCATTTTGGGGTTGCCTTTGAAGTGGTTGCCTCCTTAACTACTACCGTTTTCATTTGCGTTTATAAGTTACTAAGAGAGATACTTGTTACAATTTGTAGGATTCTACCAAAAACAAGGATCTGCTAGGAGCATTTTGGGATAAGGTATTTTTTATTTTCTGATGGAGGTGTGGTGAAAAGCCTCTCATTTCTGGGACTGCAATCCCTTTTCATGATAATGATTATTACTATTATTATCTTGCAGCTGTCTAGAGATGAGACAGAAGAAATTTTATCATTCAAGGATGTGACTTTGGAGGTATTTTGATTTGTTACCTCATCTAATGTTATTTTCTAATGTACATAACGTGGAATCTCTGGATGTTGTTCTGTTGACATGTATATTGCATTGTGAAAATTGACATCTTGAATGACATACTTGATATTTTCTGGGCGGTTCTAGGTAGTTTCAGAAGTGGCAACGCATTCTGTTTTGCTATGCTTGTTTTGCACTTCTAATTTCACTTCTAATTTCACTTCTTAGTAGTTGTGAAGTTTTCTATTTCCTGAATGGTTCATAAATTTATTATCTGCATTATTGTTTCATAATCTTTTTTATTTTGTTTTCCCTGATTGTCCACTAGGAAGTTCCAGGGTCTTCAATTATAAAGTCCTTGACGGCACTTATTAGGAAACCAGGACTTTCGTCTCTTCCACAATATTGTTTAAGAGCTGGTTCTGCCCTTTTGGTAGGTGGACTTCCTTTCCAGTTTCCTTTGTTTTCCTTCCTGATTTTTCTTTTACAATGTCTCCAAATGCTTGACAGGATATTATTCAAGATAGTTCTTCTAGAATTCCTTTGTCTTCTGAGGAACTATTCAGTATACTTGATGATGCAAGTGAAAAGACATTCCTGTGTGGAACAGCATCACTAATGCAAAAGTATATTTTTGATGGGGAAGCTGGGAAGGTTGGCCTTGAAACAAAGAACTTAGTTGCTTGCACTGGTTTTTTTGTGGAACAGAAATTGGTACTCTTCATCTCATTTTCAATCTCTATGGGTTTCAACTATTTCATTTTGTTGTCCATTCAACAGCATTTTGGTTTGCACTGATAAATGTGTTGATATATCCTGTTCTTACTGTCATGCTCTCCCAGATAAAAGCATGGCTTGCTGACAAGGATGCAGAAGCTTTGAGGTGTCAAAAGTTGCTCGTGGAGGAGGAAGAAGCTATCCAAAGAAGGTGCATCCCTCATTTTTACCTTTCATTGATTTTATTCTGTTCTCTTTAAATGTGGTGTGGTTCTTCAAGTTTTGTTTCTTCTTGAATTTGTTCACGACTTCCTCTGATTGAAAACTTGAGATCTCGTATCATACATCATTTAACAAGCGATTTGTGCATGGAATGAAAAACGCAAGGATTAATGAAACATATGTAGCCATGTGCTTTATTGCGGTTTGAGGGGAAACAGATCCTTCTTGATGGATGTGTTTGTACTTTCGATGACGTGATTCAGTTATAGATGAAGAGTTAGTTATAATTTATGAAACTTAAAACTGACTCAGCAGTGGGGTTCTTCTAGCAATGGGATAAGAAGCTAACATTTTATTTTGTTAAGTTGAGATCCTATGGTGGAATTATGTGATAAGCTATTGTACTAATAATTTGATGCTTATAATGGCACCCTATGTATTCTAACCCCTCCGTCATCTGAAATGAAGACCTGATCTATCAACTCCTTAATTTTTTTACCTGTCCCTTTATCCATGTTTGTTTATTTTTTGGCTCATATGTAGACATTAAACTAATAGACCTTACAGCCTTGGTGTGGAAGTATTCATGAATACGAGGCCGCCCTTTGGGATTTTTTTACCCCTGCCCGCAAGTGTCTGTTCCCTTAGGCTTCAGATAATTTTTGCAATCCTCCAGTGGGAACCTAACTGTTTAACTCCTGTCAGTTATAGTTGAAGAGTTGGTTTTTCAACCAATAAAATGTTGCTAACATTGGTTCTAGTCTTTATGTTCTCTTGGTGCCTTTAAAATCTCCTTTTAAGAATAAAAATCCAGTTAGCAAGAAATCTGATTCTCAAATTTACTTGTCCCCTTATAATGTTCCAAATCCTGCAGGCAAGCTGAGCTCTTGGAACGGAAAAGGCGAAAGAAGCTTAGGCAGAGAGAGCAAAAGGCTAAGGAGCAAAGACGTGATGAGAAGGCTGATATTAAGGAGCGTATTGATGACAAATGGGAGGCTGCATCCCAGGCTGAACAATCATGCCCTTTGGGTAGATCTGTTTCTGATGGGAATGATTTAGAGAACCTGCCAGGTCACATTCCTTTACATATTGAATCCTTCCTACCTCCAGAGAAAATTGAAGATGTTAATTTGGGAATTCAGACTGAGAATTCCAGTAGATCTACAGGTACTGGTAATAGTGGTGAAAGGCGTGTTGTATTTGCAAATAGTCGTAGGCATATAGCACGATGGAACGTGCCTCCTAAATCACAATGGGATCATGCGCCACAGGTTTTACATTCGAGTCAGAATTATCAGGTGCCAAAACTTGGCACCATGCAAAAGCATGGTCACAAGGATGCTAAGCCTGTGCCTATAGGCAATGGTAACAGAAAATGGAGCCAAAAACATAAACCAGAATATACTGGGGAGAGTTTAAAAACTGGAATACAAAATGAAGCAGTTAGCCTACTGGATAATAAGAAGACGGAGGTTCTGATTGGTTCTATACCTGTGTCACTAGAAAGTTGTAGCCATCATGAGGCTAGCATTTCAGATGGAGTCCAGAATGATTGCTTGGTTGAGTATCAAATGGTCAAGAGCAATTCTCAGGAGAAACACAACAGACTATATTCTGTACAATTTGCTACTAACAGGTCAACTGTCAAGATCTGGAGGCCTGTGAACCAAAATGGAATGAAGGGTCCAATTGTGGTTGACGTTGACTCTTGTGAAGGCCAAGTCGATGAGATTTCTAGTAACGGTGTGGATCAGACCCCTGTTAGTGACACCTGTCCAAGAGCAAGTGCCATTCATAATTTTGGTGGAAAGGGGAACAGTTCCAGTCTTGTCGATAAGACCCTGCACTTGGGATGCTCTCAGTCTTCAAGCCAAACTGCAAAAGCTTTCCTTGCAGAAAGTATGTTTGATTTTGTTTGTACATATCCTTTTTAAAACGTCTGTTTGGTTATGTTCTTGATTTGCATGGTCCGTTATACCTTGTTTCACTGGAGTGTGTACATCTCATGTAGGGTGGAAGGCAACCATAGCGGCCCAACATGTGAAACTGGTGCTATCTGCACCTTTTGAACCCGCTGGATGTGTGGAGGTTCAAAACGACTGTCACATAGCTGCAGCTCAGCCAGCAGAGAATGGGGTGGTTGATGTAGGGACTCGTAAATATTCAACTGCTGGTGCTAGCAAAACCAAGCTCAGACCAAAACCTTTGAAGGGCATTAAGTTAAAGTATACCCCCAAGCAGAGAGCGGAGAGCTAATAACAATGGAGAAAAGAATGGGAAGTTTTGTTGTCATACAAATGCACAGGTTAAATTGTGTTTACATTCTTAGCAGAGGTTCCAGTTTTACCAGTGGTCTTCTGTCTGAAAATTAAAAGGTTTTTGCCAGAGTTTTTCCTCTGGTTTTTCCCTTACATTATCACAGCAATCTTAGCCAGTGAGTTATTTTTGGCTTAATAGTCCTAATTTTTTCTATAATAAATTCGGTTTTCTAGGCTTTGCAAAGTTTTCTTTTTCTCTTGGTTTTTTTAAACTTTCAGTGTAGTAGTTGTCCGTAATATATGAGTTTGGGCCTTCTAGATTTATTTGACTGGCAATGTCTGCCTTTCAAGTTTCAACATCTCTAAGGCGCATTTTTCCTTTAGTTATGGTAAGTGAAAACCTATTTATATATGTTTTCCTGTTAGAGTAGCATGTTATTTTGTTAGTCGTTTTTTTTATTGAAATATATATTTTTTCTTAGACATTGAGGTGGGACTTTTCAATGTGGTGCAATGGTCATTTGGCTCGGCTTTATATCTGCAGGGTGGATATTTTGTAGTTTGGGAAATTTATTGTATTTGGAGGTTAAGTTACAGCAACTCAACTTGGCTTAATTAAGGAACGTGTGGCTCACAAAATGTGAGGGAACAAAGTTAAGAATGTTATATTCTTAACATTAATGTGTTTGGTTTGTCATTGGAATGTTATATTTATAGGAATTGTCACATTTTCAAGACTTGAAACTGGTAATAAAAATTTGAAAGTCAATCCTGGAAAAAAAAAACAAAGGAACCAAGCTTGTAACTGATATGTTTCAAAATTGTCGCAAGATATGACTCTCGCGCAATTGCCTGCAACACAAGTTACAGGCAATTTATACCTAACCGTCGTCCTTGCTACTTGACCGGTAGCTATAAAACATGCAATTTGACTCCTACACCGGTGGCACAAAGTAGACCTGGATCGGATTGGATTGCCCGTGATTCTTATTCTGCTTCCGCAAAATTCTTTTCCCCAAAAGTCAATTAAAAACTCTGCTGAAGTGATGAGTGCTGATCTGCCTACAGAAGTGAAATACACACCTCCATCAGAACCTGAATACTGCATCCGCGAATTCAATCCGGAGGCCACATATGATGAGGAAGACAAGAGTACTAATGGGTTTTCACTGCAGTCGTCAGTGAAGGATTCCTTGCTGAAAATTATACAAATTTGCTTAGAAGAAGACAATATTGGATCGTTGTCATCATCATCATCATCATCATCAATTAGTAGCCTGGCAAGCGAGGCAGAACGGAGAGTGAAAGAGTTTAAAGAGATGAAAGAGAAGGAGAAGAAGGAACTGGAGAGGAGTGTGGTGAGTTTGACGGAGGAGAATCGCGATATCCATAGCTTATTGAGGGTAGCGTTGAAAGGGCACTACAAGAGTACTAGCAGTACCCCTGAGCAGCAAAAGAGTACTGTCGTGGGGCCTTTGCTGGAATTTGCAGAGAGAGGGTTGCAGAGAGTTGGATTATTTCGGTACACCATGATGCCGCCCATACCCACCACTACTGGTGGCCGGAGAAGTACTAGCTCCACCACTGCAGAAGAGGCATCAGGAATATCATTAGATCGAGAGAGTATTCGGGAGGATAGCGGTATCACCGGCACCGAGTCTGCAGCTAAAGCTCGAGCTCAAGAGGAGACGCTTCCTCATCTGGTGCCTTCTCTAATCTAATTCATTATTACGTGATCATCACATATATTACCGTTGCTTATAAGAGTGTGGAGTGATACTTCCTGCGAAACAGGAAGGGAGGGTTAGTTCTCCGATTCGAGTCAATAGAGTCGCATTTCTGTAGCTAGGAAAAACAATGGTTTATTTCAATTTAATCAATCAGTGGTGATATTCTTGTAAATAATTCTCCTAACAATAACAATTTACAAACAAGGCTTCAGCGGTAGAGAAAATAATGAAGAATCTAAGGCTCGAAATAATGCAACTGAGGAGCACTCTAGAAGAATCAAGGTACTCTTTTTTCTTCTATATTTTCTTGATTTCTTCTATTTTAATTTGTTCATTTCAACTGAATAGTTTTATTTCTATTTATCTATGTTTGAGCCAGGTCGGACGCAGAGCGCCTCCAATGTTTTACAGAGAAACAAGCTGAAGAGATTGCAGACAATACAATGTACATCAAAGAATTAGAAGACAGAGAAAGGATTTTAGCTAAAAATGTATGTAACCTTATATTTATATAGCCATATGGCTATATGTTTTTGTTTCTGTTATTACCTAATTAGAATCTTTTTCTTTCTTATTTTCTTTCTTTTTACATCATATATAACTAAGGTTGCAGACCTCCTAACTGATATAAAAGCAACTGAGATAGAAGTTACCAGGTGGAAGGAAGCTTGTGAATTGGAAGTAGAAGCTGCCAAGAAAGAGATTGGAGAACGCGACAGATTGGTAAGTTGTTGTAATATGTAATTCGCGTTGTTGAAGCTAACTTGAAATGTCAATTAGTCCATAAACTGAAGTGGTTGCTTCCTCTAATTGTATCAAGTTGTATCAGGTTGTGGATTAATTGACGATTTAAGTTAGGAGTTGACTTGTAGGCCTTTAAGAATTGTCTTTTTAATACGGTTTTTAGTTTCGATCGACTTCTTGTGTGGTTACACTTAGTATACTCTCTACTTATATAAAAAGAAAAAACTAACTCAAAACATTTGTTTTTGTAACTTTTAGAATCCTTTTTTTTTCAACACTAATTTTTACAACCCATAGTCTGTTTTCTTAGCAACATGTTTTATTCTTACTGGTAACATTTTGAAGTGGTCGGTCATTCTGCGTGGCTAACAACCTTTATCCTTTGACATTATGTATTCTGTCCCTGCCATTTATTGACTTCAAGCTTGCTACTTTCCTAATTGATGGATATTATTTTTGCTTAGATAAACATCTTGAAGCAAGAAGTGGAGAAAACAAAAGGTGCTTTGCAAGTATCAATTGGGAAGTTAAAGTTAAAGGAAGAAGTAGCAGAAGCAGCAATGGTGGCCCAAGCAGCAGCCGAGAGATCGTTGCAACTTGTAGACAGCAGGACTTCCGGGCTTCGTCGGCAGATCGAAGAGCTGATGAGACAAGTTGAAGAAACAGAGAAGAGAAACCAAAACCATTTCAAGGTGTGGCGCGTATGTTTCCCATGGACATCTTTCAGGATCAACCCACTCAACAATGCAAATTATAAACATAATAATAATACTAGAACTAGAAGAGGGATGGTACCCGAAATGCAATCCTTGCTTCATTAATTTTATTGGAGTTTTAGATAAAAGGTATTCGCTATCTGGATTCTGGAGCGGCCAACAACTTTTGATGTGGCCCAAGTTTGCCATGATCATGTGGAACGAACGTTTGATGAAAATAAAGATGGAGAGACATGTCGATAAGAAATAGATCATGAATTACGTAATTAATGCAGGTGACAAAAAAGTAAATTATAGATTACAAGATATACATGAGTCGCCAAATTGATCCACAGAACCCAACGATCGTCACTCTAAATATGGTCCTTAAATTTTCATAAATATGTCACTTAATTTCATATCAAGTTACGAGACGCTGTGGCAACTGTATGTTGCCTTGCATTTGCTATTTGAATAGTCCTCCAACTTCCTTTTCCATCATCCCTTTGATCTATCAACCCAAAAAGAAAAAAGAATTACAACAGTGGTTTTCTCAAATCTTATCGTGGCCAGTAAGAACTAAAGATAAATGGTTACCTGCTTGGATGAGAGTCCTATGTCTTTCAAATCATCAAGCTGTTGAAACAAGTAATTAGTAGTAATCAGTCAATTTAAATTCTCATCAAAAGCAATCTTAAGAATTCCCTAGATAGACCAGACAAACAAGTTCTTATTAATATTTGCTTACCTCCTTGAAGGGCACTGGTGTCTCTTCTCGAAGTTCAAGAATGTATGTGGCTCTCTTTTCTCCAATCCCCTGTAAGAACATGTTTAATCAATTCACTCGATGTTGCAACACAGGAAGATTTTATTATCAGAAATAAAATTAAAAGCTCACTTCACCTTCAATTTCTTCAATTCTTCCCTAGAGGGCCCAAAGAAAAGAAACAAGAAACAAGAAAGATCAAAGTGTCAATCATTGTTGCAGTAATCAGTAATTAGTAAAACCTACATGCATTGATTGTAGTATTTCTTTTCTCTATTCTTTCTTTTGCAAAATAATTGATCACTACCAAATTTTGTAAGTATGAAAAGTAAGTATATCCTGCGTCAAAATGTTCACTTACTTGCTAGCGGAGTTCAAAAACTTTAGATACTCTTGAACAAGAGAGTTCTGAAGTAAGTAACAAAGTCAGTTGCAATTTCCATCAGCAAAAACAAAATACTGTAAGGAAATATAATGAAGTAGTCTTGGTCGATGAATACCTTCGGTCCAAAGCTGCGGGCATGTAATGTCTCCCAAGGACTATGAAAACTCAAAATTTCCTTATCATTTATTTTCACATTCTGATCCGGAGTTATTGGCTCCAGCAAATCAGTAGAGGTTTGAATGTCAAATGTTTCATTCTTTGATTTTAGATCTTGGTATGATGGAGTAGGTGGTGCCATCTCTCCTTGCGGTGGGATCGAAGAATACAGTAATTTCAGGTTGTTTGACAATTCTTGTAGCCGTGTACTTATTGGTGGTGATTCAGTGGCATTAACCGATGAATTGTTGTTTTCTTTGTCTTCCTTTTCCCCTATTAACATGTCAAATATATAAGAAGAATGAAAGAAAAAAAAAAGGACTTTGTAGGCAAATCAACATTAAGATATTAACTTGCATACCTTCTCTAGAAAAGGACTTCGTTACGCTGCTATGAATATCTTCTTCTTCATTGGGCTCGGGATGGGAGAATACATCCTTTAGTACCATGTCAAAGAAACAAGTCTTTCACTACTAATTAAAGCATTTCAAGTACAAACCGCAAATAATCAGTTTTAGGTATGAATAAACAAACTGTTAAATCACCTTATTAGGTAGGTTGGCTGCTTCTAAATTAGAAACCGGTAACAAGAAACCTTCCTGAGATGGAATTGAAACAAAGATAAACATCATCTATGGAAACATTCAAAATAAAAATATTGTCCCACGTCACACCATTTTCAATACAGTTAAGTTGCAGAACTCAATACCAGCATAGGAACAGAATTTCCATCATCTGGTGGCAGCAATGATGTATCTCCCTACATACAGCAGAAAATGGTTCACATGCGAATGCAGGATGCTATAATCAAGCAAAACAGAATGATAATGTTGAAACTAATAGAGATTGGAGCTGAATTTTTAGAATAAGAGAGCTTGGGATTGGGGGAAAATTTCACACTATTTTTACTCATGAAACTGGAGAATTTATACTAAATAAAAAATAGCAATTAAGTCACTGACTAAGTTGTTAAGATGACACTAACACACTACATCCACTAAATAGAGCAGTGAAAACAACTCCTAAAAATATACCCATAAATACAAAAATAGCAGAAAATGAAGAGATAATTATTGAGAAAATAATAATTCGTGGTATATTACCTGGAGTCATTCTCATCCGGTTTGTTAGAACAACGTAAAATTTTACAGATTCATTTGAACAAATACTTCAAAAGTTTTAAATTTATGTACGGGGCTTTCTGTTTCTGAAGGAAGATGGTGGGTTTTCATCTTATAATTCTACTTTTGTTACGGATTTACTATTGGGTCATAAAAAAATGCTTAGTTTTACTTCAGATCGAATCGATTATTCTAGGGTTTT
>NBIL01137245.1:0-12620 GCA_002752925.1 Viola pubescens var. scabriuscula | reverse complement strand
ATTGAAAGGTACACCCGGTATTCTAATTAGGCGCACACCTAAATTAATAAGGTAGTTACACGTGGACGAGTATCTTTCGTTTTATAATATTTTTAAAAATCAAAATTTAAAACCTCTTAGTTTATAACCACTAACTTTAACGAGTAATTTCATCATTATTGATTAATATGAATAAATAAACAGAGTGATAAAGATATGTTGGGTGTACTATATAATTACTCCGTGAGATGTAATTTATAAGAGAGGAGGCCGATGCATTCTAACACAGCCGGGCCCATGTTGAATCATAAAAAATGGTAATGACAATTTGTTTAGATAAGACAACCCAGCAGGAGCAGAATAAAAACTTGCAATCTTTCAAAAAATCAAAGCTTCATTCATGTAACGGTTCATCAAGGAAAAAGTAAAACAAAAGGCCCTAAAATAATTACAGCTATTTTTCCTATACAAAGAATGATCATAATTATAGAAGCCAGACTAATCATTTACCTCTTCGTTTCCCTTTCCCAAGGAGCCGATAGATCGCAGATATGGTGTTTCTATGAGAAACCTTGCACAATTCCAGTCACGGATTCAAGCTGTTGGCATTTTGTTCATGGAGTCTCATAATAATTGGATCGACTAATCGCCCCAAGAGGTTTCAACTTTGGAGATATCTTTTGCAACACCCAAAGAATTGTATTCACGGTGACTATTAACTTTGGGTGCATGATGATTAATGGCCTTCAAAAATTGGAATTCAGTAACTAGTTTGGTTCGGAATCTGTCGGTATGGATCAACCCAACATCTGTCCTTCCTCACAGCATTTGTCCATCTCTTTCTAAAGATCTGCATTTCAACAAAGGACTGCGTCCTCACCTGCACACAAAATTGAAGAAATTCATTCATCTGCGAATAGGATGAGATTAAAAGCTTGCTGGATTTGCAATGAGTCTAAAGGGATAAACAAGTGTGCATACTTCTGCCCTACTATCAACTTTCTGGGACTTTGATATTGTCTGCAATAGCAAAAATGAACAACTGTTAATTGATTGATGCCTTATCAGTTATAATTTCAGAGCGATACAACATTTACTCTCTGGATACAAGGAAAAAGAAAAGAAAAGAACTAAAAATTTCATACGTGATGGACCACCAAACTTTTGACGTAATCAGTTGCAGGTTCTGATGTTTAATAATCCTTTCTTTTATTCTCTTTTTTGGGGTCGTAACAGGACACTGCTATGTCGTAGTACGATTACGACAGCAGTCATAAACCTCGAGTAGTATTTCTCACTTTTTTTCATCTGTCTAATGTACCTGTGTGTGCAGTGTGCCTAGTAAGGTCCAAGAGATTCAACCTAGGGTGCAACCTCTTATATGATGCTACGTCATTAAATAGTGAAATTTAAGGCAGCAAGGGGAAAGTACAAGGACTTACGTGTAGAATGTTGAACAGTAAAACCATGTGTGTTCATGGCAATCATACAAAAAGAGACGACAATAATTGTGCTATCATTACAAATGAGTTAAATACGTACCCTGCTTTCATTGAAGACACCAAGCGTAGGCAGAGCCAAATGAACTATGTACTCAGAATCAACTACACCAACATTTTTCGCTCGATCACCCTAATAAATAGCAGGAATGCCAATTGTATAAAAAAACAGCACTAACATCCAACAAAAATGATAAAATGGAAGTCAGAATGTTACTTGTGCACAATAGCCAAGCTGCATATCCAGGCCCCATTCGTGGATCAAGTCATTCTGCACAGGTCAAATATAATTAGAAAATTATAATTATAAGGGCAGATAACAAAGCACGAGTATGATCGAACATATGGGTTATGAACTATATGGGGCTTTAGTATAAAAGGTTAATCACAACTCCAACCCAGCATGTTACTGTTAACTAAAGGATGAACACCATCAAGTTCCATCCAAGATCATAATTCACATCAACATTGTCTTGATACGGTCAAGCATCACTTCTTTTACTTTTATATCAACGTCAACTTTTAATATATTGTGCATAACCAACGGCAACTTGTCCAAGTACTAGTCCCATCCCATCCAACACATCAGCGATTTTATATTCTGCAGCAAAATGACTATGCACCTGGATCATGTACCACACACATCTCCATGCTGCCCTCGAGAAAACAGGTGCCATCATTTCTACCCAACTGCGAAACAGATTATGCAAAACACACAAGATAAGTATGATGCATGTCTTCTGTTTTTGTAACTAACAAGATTCTCCTGCAGCTAAAATTTATATTTCAAATTGCAACTACCCAGTGCAAGGAGGAGAAGTGCTATTGCTATCACATCTTCCGCTGCCTTTAGATTTATACATCCTTCTGCTCAAAAGAGGGGAAAAATCATTCTCACATTACATGCTGTAATTGACAATTATTTTCTTCAAAAGAAAAGCATCTGTCATATGGACATCTACATATTATTTTGTGTTGATAAGCCTATTGATTCTATTTTCCCTCTTAATAAGCACAGAGTTAACAATGATACATGGCACAAAGGAAAACTTATCTGCTTAATGCAAAAACAAAAATAGTTCTGACTTTACTGCCGATAGCACCAATGAATGCACACTCTCAGCTTCCATCATGAAGCTGAGCCAACTAATAACCACCATATGATTCCACCAATGCTAGAAACACCTTTTCAAATTGATGTGTTTGAAATGTAGACCATTTCTCTAAATTTATAGTCATAGTAATAGCTTTTTAGAGTTCGAAGAACTTTTCCTACAACCATAATCTTCTAGCACTGTGAAATTTCAACTGTTAAGATTATAATATATTTAAGCTATACTTCTTTCCCTTCTTTTTGTTTTTTGCTTTTGTTTAAAAAGGTGTAAACGAAATTCATTGACAACCAAATAAGGTATGTTACAGAATTTTTTTTGTTTTTTCTCACTAAAGCTGTGACACTAATTGCTGAAAGGATTTCAGATTATTTACACAAGCAGACCTGTGCACTTGGGAGTTCCTTTTCCGTGCAGTGATTGGGTGATGAACCTCTGACTTAGTGGGATCAAGTGCAGGTTGTGAAACTTCAAGTCCTTCTTTTTCAACAACCATCAAATATCTGTGAGGTACTTGACACATTTAAAATTGATAGACGTTAGAAATGAAGAAAAAAAAGTTATGGAAGAAATGTTTATATCCAGATTACCATAAAGGGAAAGAAAAATGAAGATACATTAGCAGAAAGATTGTCTTCAAGGATAACTACAGGTTGGAACTGAACCGAGGGTATTTAGAAGTGAAACTACTAAAATGTAAAGAATAGGAAAGATGGGAAAATCAACAAAGGAGCTTCCATAAATTTTTAACGATGTTTAGGAATAGTAAAGCTCTGGCACCTGACCATTGCAGAAGTAGTTCTCAACATTGAAATTTAGTAAAACAGTAAGCCTGCTTACCGCTTTGGATTGAAGTTCTCAATGCCAATATCTTCATCCCAGAGAAATATATATTTGTACTCACCAACTATGTCAGGATGTAGAAAACGTTTTCCAAACCACCTGCATAATCAAATTAACCATTTATAGAGATGTAGAGACAACATAAGTTGTTGACACCAAGCATACACATATATGCAAGAAAAACAAATGCCTGAGCATATCACAATTGAGCACAAAATGCATGTCGGTACCCATGCACCTCAAAAGCACAAGAAAAACATGCAAGTCACAGTGTTAATGATTAATTTTAGTTCTAAAAAACAACAATTTTGGAATGAAACAAGCTTACCATTTTGTTTGATTCACTGCAGATACATGGATGACTTGATCACTCCATGGCAAAGCCCTCCATTCATCCACAACACCATCATAATGAAAAAGCATCACAACAAAATCACTCGAAAGAAACTACAGGGGGAAACGATGGTCACTAAGTACAAGTAGGAAAGATTGAACATCAAGAAAGCATACAAGAAAAGATAAAACTACCTTTCTAACAATCTGGTCCACCACTTCTATTTGCTTGATTCCAACTGCAATTGCTAGCAAGTTCATTGAAGGCTTTGACTTACTCTGGCACAAATAATTGCAATATAAGGGAAAAAATTGTTTTCAGTTGAGAAGGGATAGAAGCAAAGACTCTTTCCAGTTATACCTTAAATATTTTAAGAATTATTTATATTCATTCATTTTAACTAGAAGATAATCTTAGTAGACAGCAAAGGAAAAGATTCAATGGCCTAATTCAATCCTGGCAATTCATATCTCATTTGAATATGCTTTCTACTGAAGTTTAACTGCCATATCCTGTCTTAAAGAGATGAATATCAAAAGTGGAAACAAACCATGAAGTGAACACTATAGTTGGAACTGTAAGTCCAGCGGACAAAATAAAAGCATGGATTATCCTAGCTGGAAACTAGCATGGCAAGCCTATCCTAACGCAACACAAAAACTGGTCAAATCATGCATTACAAGCATATTCAATTTCTATGAGCGTGCAACAATTATAAAATGGCCAGCTGACTTAATGACTATCAGAAAAACTTGTATGTCTGATAAACTCAAGTTCCATCCAAATGGATCGAGTATTTAGGCAAGGAAGTCACGCACTTCTTTAATGGAATAGCCCCATAAAGGTAGCATTTCCAAGTTAGATGTTTGAGCAATTATTCCTCGAGGTAATTCCTCAGTTCCAGAAGGCCTGCAATGAATCTAAGGAAAAGAAAAGAAAAGAAAAGAAAACAGATGAGCATATATCAGAAAGAATCCAATTTACCGCATGTTCCTCGTAAAGCATCTATGATAGAGGCAAACCTTGCATTTATTAGATTCTTTACCCTGCATCACCTCAGTGCCTCTCCATCTTATCATTCTCTGTATATGTAAGTTTTTTGCATAAAACCATCTTAGTGAATTCACTCTGATCAATCACAAACACAAACTTCATTCAATTCCTGATTTGAAACTGAAAGTAAAGCCAGACAAGACCAATTTTCAAGGACCAAGTCCTTTTGTTTGTAAAGCTAGGCTAGACTACAACTGGGCCCAGCACAAAATCATTACAATAGTCATAGACAATTTTGGATGTTACATGTTTGGGGATGACCCTTCATACTTGTAGGTCTAGCAGAAAATTGCATATCCGGTGAGAAGAAAATTTGAAAACGTTTTATCATCAGAGAAAATTGAACTATCGTTGTTGGCAACAAACTGTTTAACAGTCTTTCAATTTTATTTTTTTTGGGAGAACTTTGAACTTTCACTCTATTCATAGTTCACATAAAGCAAACTCTTCCAAACCATAACCAAAAGTTGGAACTCAAGAAGAAAAACGATGTTGCAAATGTTTTAGAGTAATCACCATTTTGAAGTCATCCATTTCAGCAAACTTTTATTTTAATGTGAAGGTTTAAAGCTAAATTTTTCTACTCCAACACGAATTCTCCATGAAATGCATGACTTCAAAATGGTGATTACTCTCAAAAAATTGCAAAGCGAAAAAATAAATAATGATATGGAGTTGAGAAGACACAATTTTCCTAATAGTTTTTATTTTCCAGTGATTCTGTCTTCTGGCCATGATTGCTTCTTGGTCATTTGATCCAATAATGCATGACGTCAAGAAGGAGCTCCCTAAAAGTGATTCTCTTTGTAACAAAACAAAAGCATAATCTACTGAACATTGTGTAGGACGAATAACTTCAAATTTCAACCTAACATCCTATCCTTTTTCATCAGTCCTATGCAACAAGCTCTACAACTGAAATAATAGCTTCTTACAAGCGCAAGAAACCACCCAGTCACTGAGAAGGCAAAGACGAAAACCAAATAAGAAACAAACAAGCCAAATTACAATTGAACAAAGCACAACAAGAAAGAAAATATTCCATTGCACCACTGTAAGATTCAACCGAAAGGCAAGAGATGCTTACCTCTTTATAATCTTTCTGAAAGAATGCAGTACCGAGGAAGTAAACACTACAAACCAAAGTAGCGGCTAGGAAAAGACTGCAGAAGCATGCTCTACTCTTAGAATCTGACGGAACTGGAAGCTGAGAAGGTAAAAGGACATTAGTTTATGTCAAGAACAAAAAAGAATCCATGAGAATTCTTAATTGGTATAATGCATAAATTAGTGTATGTCAAGAACTGTTCTGAACCCTAACCTAGTGATCATAAGAAAGCAAAAACTACTTGAGTTATAAAAAGAGAAACAATAACAGAGTATTTCAATCAATTGCATGTCTTTAAGGGAGAAAAAGGAGTTGAATTGTTCTTCTACACATATAAGGTTTTATCTATCTCGACATTGACAGACTTGGATTCTCCTATAGTCAATCCCGCAGGCAGCAACCAAAAAGAAACCCAGAAAAAAGATGCTTCAATTTTCCTATGCGTTCTAAGCAACCAAACAGAAAACCAAAAAAGATTAAGCTTTTGGTCTCAAACTTACTGTACACAAAAACCATAAAAAGAAGAAAAGCAAGTCATTGAATGAAGCTCCAAAAACCGCAAACTCCATTCACTATGAAAGCCTAAAACGAAGAAAACCAGGCAGGCACCAGCAAGCAGCCTCTCAATAGTAGCATAACACGTGGAGAAACAGGGAAAGAGCTTACAGAATTAAGGGTCTTCATGCCAAAGAGGAGAAGAAATGGAAAAGCGACCTTGGAAAGGAAGGGAAAGGAAAGGAAAAAGAAAGTTTGACTTTAGGAGGAGGGGTGGTGATGGAGGTGGTGCTTGAGAGGTGGTGGTGCTATTGTATCAGGAACTTTTAAAAAAAAAACAGAAAGAAACACAACACAGTTTACAAAATAAAAGCAAAGAATATCTTAACACAAACAAAGTTGATGAAAGAAGCCATATGTTAAAAGGCAACCCAAAAGGTACCAAAAAAAAAAAGAAAAAAATAACTGATTATATTATTAAATTAACTTATTTAATGTTGTCAAAAAAACAACAATGACGTTATTGAGAAAGCAAAAGGCTTTTCCTTCAAAAGAAAATAAAAATATATATATATATAGAAAGCAAAAAGCTTTGATCATAAGCCCTCCTAAAAAAACACTTTGATGATAAACATCAAGTATTTCCTTTTCTTATGTGAGAGACCCCATTTAATAGATTTCTTTATTACATTTGTTTCATTTATTGATATTTATTTATTTATTTATTTTTCACACAAAAAGTTTAAAGTATAAAAAAATTATTTCTCACCACTATCACAATCGATCTCAAGAATTTTTTTAGCGAGAATTTGGTGAGATATATTTTATAATATATCTAAAAATTATATTAAAATACATAGGTTGAAAAATGAAATCCTATTTTTACAACCTTGATTATAATAACAACAAAAACAATATAATAATATTTATCATTTTTCTTCATTTAACTATAATTATGATGCAACCCTAAATAATCAAAGCGGGTCCATGTTAATCAAATCCCTCACAACCACTAACTTTAACATTTTTCATTCTTGTCCGTCGTATTCATAGTGATAACATATGGAAGACACAAATCCCTTAAACGTCACATTAAGAAAATGATGCTTTTTTTCATGAATCAAAAAATAGCTAAGAAAGGCAATACATAGTAATTGAGCAACAAAGACGTAAAGTCTAACAAACTCTAAGTGTGGACGGAGTGAATAGCTCAAACCTCGATGATAATCTAGATGATCCTTATTTAGAATATCTTATCCGAGGAAAAGATAAATTTGTTATTTCAGGAAAAGGCAAGTTTGCCTCTATCTTTCCTTCCAAGTAAACGTGTTCCAGAAGTACTTCCCATTGAACCTAAAGTATCTTATATACAGCAGTGTTTTGGTGTTTCTTGTCATATTAGGCGTTTTGTTTGTTTGTGTTTTGTAATAAGTAGCCGCAGGTCATCTGTCTATCAGATGAAAGCCTGTCCTATTAGGGAGTTTTGTTTTATTAGCGATCTCGCTGTGATGAAGCAAATTCATCAACCTCGTTATGACAAGGCGAACTCAACAATCTCGCTATAATGAAGCGAACTCAACCATCTCGCTAAAATGAAGCGAACTCAGCGACCTTGCTATGACAATACGAACTCGGTGATTTCGTTGTCATCTAGAAAACCCAACGAGCTAGAATATTGAACAACACAACCTACAAACAAGCATGAGCAGTAGCCACACTTGACTAACCAGCGATCTAAAGATCTTTGAGGCTTCGGCTAGTGTCAGGCCCCCAAACCTACTTTCCAACCACTCCTATAGGGGGAGTACAAGATCATTAAAACTCCTGCAAAAAAGAATCGACACTCATTAATTAAGACTGAAAAGCAGACATTCTCTAAGAGAATGAGAGACCTAGAAAATCAAAACAACATTTAATGCTACTTAAGGTGCAATTTGACTTAGATATTATCAAGGGAAAAAGACTTAAATGTCCCAAAGTGTTATGATTTGAGACCTATATAAAATTTTCATTTTTGAATGCAATCACAAATACACACAATACCTTAACAATCATTGTTCTAATCATTAATCCATCTATGATGTAATTGATTTCTTGAGTTAATATCCCAAACACTTAAAACTTAAATTTTTAGAGTATTTGTCACAAAGATCAAGAGAAGCAATAAAATCAAGATCCAAAAACAATTCTACATCAAATTATCACCCAAAATCATTCCTAATTCACACCCTCTCCGGAAAATATAGCATTAATCAAATCCAATTTTAACAATTTTATCAAGAAAAGCCAATGCAGGAATGCAGGACTTAGTTTAGACATGATCTATCCTAAGGATATCAACTATATTTACCATAAGGTTTTGCTGAAAGCAAAAGTCAGGATTTGGTCAACGTGTATCCCTAAGAATAATTTTATATTGAATTGTTTACATTTTATTAAAACAAAATCATGAATATTTAAATTATATTTTTATTCATATGAACAAAAAGTAAAGGATTAATATGCAATTGCTTTAGTATGAACTATGAAGAGTTAATATCAGCGCTTTATTATCTTTAAGATTTATGAGATCTAGAAGAATTTTAGTTTAAAAATTTATTAAAAAATTTAAAGACTCACCTAAAAGAAAAAAATATAAATTGTACACAAATTTTTAGAGACATCGATTCATAGCATTGTTATAGTTTGTAAAATAATTATTTAATTTAAATTGTTTTTTTATAAAAATTGTTGATAATTCAACATAAATTTTCGTTAGAATAGAAAAAAACAGTAAATTCAGACCAAAAAGAAAAAAGAAAAGAAAAAATAATAGTAAATTTTTAGCACTTATCTTTATTTAACTATTATGCAACCCTAAATTATCAAATTCCTCACGTCACAACCAGCGCATGCATTCATAGCATTATCCTAACAATACACCAGCGCATAATCTGTAAATATTTTGGGCTAGCCACATAATCCTAGCAAGCATTCAATCCCCTCTTTCAGGAAGCTAATAAGTAAAAACAAACTACTGGCCATGGGTTGTCATCAAATTACTGTCAACAAATATCAAAACTCATAAATCTTCACTTAGAACAGTAAGGAGCAAAATCAAAACAAGTTACACCATTCAAATTACTACACTTTAGTAATTGTAGAGAAAAAGACAAACTCACTACCAAAAAACGACTGCAGAAACAAAAGATAAACTCAGAATCACTTCACTTGAAGCACTTAGCATCCAAAAGTGCCTCTCCCTCAAAAGGCTCCTGATCCTCAATCATTTGGTTGACTCGCTCCTTCTGGGCTTCATCAGAAATGTCAACCTTTGTCCACTCGTAAAGCTCCATGTCATAGCACTCATCAATAACAAACTGAGGAACCTCTTGGCCACGGAAAAGCCACAGCCCCTTGACCTTGAATGGAGGCTCTGAGCCAATCACCAGCATCTTCCCAAACGCATACTTGCGAGCAAGATCCATCCGTTGAAGAAATCCACCAACCTTGTTCAAGGTGACAAATGACACAGTGTTCTCATCATTGTACTTGTAGTCACAGAACCACAGCGAGTAACCCTCCGGATCATACATGTCCCAGAATCCTACATACAAATGACACACATAAAACCATTATTATCAAGGTCAATACCCTACATGCCCCCAACAACACAGAAGACAATATCAAGCAATGATTGGGCCATCTCATGTTATGGTTTCACATCCATTTAACTCTCAAAATACCAAAAAAATTGATTCTGAAGTAAAATCCCTCACAAAACAGCATAAAATTTACTTCCACTTCAAGTGCTAATACAAGCTTCAAGGTAAAGGGTAAATGGGAAAACATAATGACAAATAATAGAACATACATACCTTTAATAGCAACTTCACGGAAGTTAGTCTTGGTGTTTGAGTAAAGCCTCTTCCAGTCATCGAGTACCATATTACTAGGGGGCAGTAAGTCAAGAGGATTCTTGGGTTTTGGCTTCGGAGCCTCCTCTTCCTCGGCTTCTGCTTTGGGCTTTGGTGGCTCTTTCTCCTTCTTAGCTTCTTTTTTAGGCTCATCCTTGGGCTTTGATTTAGTGGCTTCTTTTGTTTGGGCAGGCTTCTTAGCAGGAACTGATTCAGTCTGCTTAACTTCACCCACTATCTTCTTGACATTTGGTTGATTAACCATGGTCCAGAAGTACCTCTCAACATGAGGGAATTCTGAAGTAAAGCTCTTAGTCATGATTTGCACAAATCCCGGGTGCAAATTGCAGGTCATGACAATGTCAGCCAGGGTGACTGAATGGCCAACCAAATAGGTATTTGAGGAAAGATGCGTGTTCAAAGCCCCAAGTGCTCTCTTCAACGAGGAAATAGCAAATTCCTCAGCCTCCAGTTTGAAATTTCCACAGATACGACACAATTAGATGGCACAATTTATCAAAGGGTAATTTTTTAGCCCAAATTCACTGATTAATAGAAATAAACTAATAGATTAAACAGTATAATCAAGCATATTTCAAGACAACTCTCTAGAACTATTCACTCTATTATATGAGTGCACAAAGGGACTACAATATTTGGCAATGCTGCACAGCATCCACCAATCAGTGACGACTCTGTACAGGTGATCAATAAAAGAGGAAGCATTCTATTGAACCTACCATGCAAAAAAATGTGTTTAAAAGTTTTCATTTGAAATTAATCCTATTAGATGTGATACCATGTTGCTATCACAAAACTACATAGCATCACCCATGCAAATTGACTAGAGAAGTCCATGCATAATGCAGAATATCATACATGTCAAAGATGACAATTTGTCAAAATAAAAGTGGAAGAATGAAAACCATCAGAAGCAAACAGGGAACAGAATAACAAAGGTAAACTCACTGGAGGAAGGTACGGTATGAAGTTGTATATCCTAGGATACAACCAGCGTGAAATATTAGCATCAATCTCTGTTGCTGAAAAATCCATCCACTGCTCAATATGTGCCTAAACATGAAAACACGAATAAGAACACTTATCACGATTAATGACACTACCTACAATCAGGAATCAAATTAACTAACAGATCCCAGTATTCATCAAAATATCTTACGTAATCAATAAGCGACAGACCGAGCAAAGGATTTCCTTCCTTCAGGCGAGCAACTGTATATCAACCAGCAAAAAAATAAATCTCATACCTCAATCAACATGTTAACTGAGAATTTCACTCAAACAAGGAAATCAAAGATTACCATATCGTGCAATTGTGTTGCTCTCAAACACAGCTCCATCAGGAGTCTCCAACACAGGAATCTAACCAATTCAAACATTTTTTCGTCAGCAAGAATGAATAGAAAGATTTGTAGCAGAGAAGCAGTAACATATCATATCATGAATCTGGAACAAAACCAGTGTGAGCCCCAGTATGCAGGCACACATTTTCTGCTACGAAATCAAGATGTGTTCAGCAGCATCAACTGCCGCTGCTGCTCTCAAACTCTAGCCAAGAGTTCAGCAGCACGAAGCATGAATATGGGGTTTGCACTTACGTGGCAGGGTAGCATCAGGAGGAGCTACCCCCAGAAACTCTAACACAAACAATAACTAATAGTTATATATATGCTACAAAATTTCTTCAGGGAAGGAAACAAGATTGACCTTTCCAAGAGGATTCATCTTAAGGAATTCGGGGGTCTTGTTAGAAACGCCCATCTCAAAATTCTCGGTAAGGGCGACCTTCACTCCAGAATATTCCGCTGCAATGAGTCCCTTGTACGCATTCTTGTTAGTCTTACCGGCATGCAGAATCTGACCAAAAAAACGAACACGAAAACGGAAACAAAGGTCAGATCATCTAGACGAACAAACAAGGGCAAAGAACGCAAGAACACGAGATAAAATAAAATAAACTCACCAGAGCCATTCCGACAAGAACGCGAAGGACAAGGATCGGTGGAGGTGGTGGCGGCTGCTATGAATGTCACTTGTCAGATCTGAGAATGAAACAAACCGAGAAGAAAACTATGATGAGTTAAATGATAGTAGTACATGAAATAACTTCGTATGCGCACAGATGGAACGACGGAGAATATGGCGAGTAAGGGAGCTTACGGGACTAGAGCGCAGAGGCGATAAGAAGAGCACGAGGAAGGAAAATCTATAAGGCAGTAGAAGTAGGGTTTTTGTAGGGTGAGAAACAGCCAAAACCCAATTAGTTTTCGGTTTTGGATG
>NBIL01137241.1:0-11663 GCA_002752925.1 Viola pubescens var. scabriuscula | reverse complement strand
ATATTTTATGCAAATGATAATTTTTTTTTTGTGCATCAACCCAATTTGATGATGGTATTTTAATTTGAGTAAAAATTATGAGTAAAAATAAAACAATGTGGAATAAACGAAGATCAAAGATCATGGTGAAATATTTTTTTACTATTTCAAAAAGTCGTTTAATATGGTACGGAGGGAGTATTAGATAGGTAAAAGATAGGAATATCCTTACTTTTTTTTTAAATTATAGCTAAAAAAACAAAGTAGCATAGTGTTTGGACGACATTGAGAAAACTCTTGAAACGAAAAAAGGAGGAGGTTTGGAATGGATCAAAAGATTCAAAACTTAGTTTGCCATTTACTCTAGGCTACCAGTTCTGTGCATGTGCATCGTCTCGGCCTCTCATTTTACTCGGACCAGCAACTCAGCTGGCCCATTTACTCCGTCTAGCATGGCCCAAGAATCAAATCTCTTTCACAAAGCCCATGGGCCATTCCAGAGTAATGATCAACCCATGAATGTTTAAAACACCCCCGCAAAGCATTATCAGTTCATCATTCCATCTTTTGTTGTTCAATCACTCACTTTTTCATTCTGTGTAGTTTGTACTCATAAACACACACTGCACAATCACACAACCAAATTCCTCTCACTGCCGTCGGTTACCGTATGATTTACTAACCACATACCGGAAATGAATGCGGTTCGCGCCGTTAACGGCTCTTTTTTCTTCCGTCCAGCTTCTTCGCCTCCTCTCACCATCCTCCGCCGCAGCCGTTCCTGTCATGGCAAAACATTCCACCGTAGCCGTTGCTGCAAGTCCGGAGTCCGCCTGCCGAAGTTCCGGTGCGACGCGCAATCTTATGCTGATTCCCGCTCTTCTTCCTTCCATAGCCTCGTCGACCTCGTCACAGAAGAGCTTAAAGCTTTCCGCAAACGCAAGCAGCATGTCTGCTCTGCCATCAAGTACGATAGACTTAGCATTTTATTTTAGTTTAGTGAATTTTATACTTTCTGTTGTTCCTTAGAGCATAGAATTAAGCAAATTAAATAGTGGAAGGGTGACTTTGATTAATGAAAATCAATTAATGAGGTGCTGCACTTGAGGCTCGTTTCGTATGTCGTGAAATAATCAAAATGGAAGTGAATTAGCCGAATTAGAGTAGTAAATTGGTTGGGTGATGCTAATGATTTTCCTTTCTGGATTGTAGAATCTTAACATATGATTAACTTTATCTCTGAGTAATTTTGTTTGTCTGGAGAATATGAAGGTTGACCAGCAGTGGAGAACTATTGGATGATAAACTACTGAATCAGCCATTGGAGAAAGGAATGCTGTTGGAGTTCAAAAAGGATGCTGATAGGGTATTGCTGGCAGTAGCGCAAAGGCCAGATGGGAAGAAGAATTGGATGGTGTACGACCAGGTTTTCTTTTCTCGTAAATATCAAAATAAACTTCTGAATCAAAATGCGGTGTGTGCTGCATGCTTTCTATGTATATTAAACTTTGGTGGGTTAATGAGGATTGATTGCGTTTTTGGCTAGTCTAACTTTTTTTTCTTTTACAATGATAGAATGGTGCGACGTCATCGATTAAACCGCAACAAATCACCTATATCATTCCGGGCATTGGAAACTTTGACCATGCAGAAATTTCAAGTTTTATCCAGAAAGCTGAAGACAACTTGGTGGGTTATCTTTTGCACAACGGGGGCAAAGTTGAGTGTGTGGTTTCTGTAGATGTTGCAGTTAATGGTGTGTTTTGATATGTATAGGATTCATCATTGCTTGAGTTTGCTTGGGTTGAGCTTCTTGAAAAGAATAAGTCCGTTACACCTGAAGAATTAGCAGAGGTATGCTATTTTTATATTCATTATTGTTGTGGTTTTACTTTCTTGTCTCATGCTTTTATGGATTATTCTGCAGATGATCTTTGGTGTTACAGAGCCTCTTGAGAGCTATTGTGCACATCTTTTACTATCAAAAGATGAAATGTATTTTGCCGTGGTGGAGTCAAAAGGATCTCGTGCACTCTATGGACCTCGACCTACAGTGCAAGTGAGCATTGTATTCTTTTGTTTTTGTCATATCTTGTATCTGACTTTTATAAAGTTTGATTGTCTAGGAAAACTAGCAAAGTTATGTTCCCTCTGTATTTGTGCTTTGTGAAACTCTTAGTGTCGAAACCTGATTGAAACATATACATCATGGCATGCTATGTATTATTTCTTACTGCCATCCAGCATATAAATGATTAGGAACTGTAGTAATTTTTATGTTAACTGCGCTGCTGCAGTGGTTTTCTGAGAGGTTTTGATTCGAGGCTTGTAATTTGTTACCATAACTTGTGATCCATATTTAAAGGATCCATTGCACAAGTTTGACATTTAGAATAGATTATATAAAATCTTAATTTAGTGGGACGATTCATCTGTCAAGAAACAAGCTACTCAAACAAATGCCTGCTCTTGTAACCTTAGCCAATTTTTTTTCTTTTCCTTGTTATGGATGTTGCTGGTTCATTACCGTCCTTTTAGGAAATAGTGTTGGAAATGCATATATTGATGATGCTTTTCATGTAGTGTCATTTCTTCAGTAATCTAAATGATGTAACAGAGGTTTATGCCAGCTTAGTGGATTACAGTTAAATTTGATACAATGCATATTTACTTTTTCATTGACTGATAATAACCAAAAATGCCAAATATTTGGAGAACTAGGTAGAAGAGCTTATGCGTAGGAAACTTGCAAAGGAGGCTTCTGAGAAAGAACTTCAGGAGTTTGTGCAACTGTTAACTTCTGCCAAGATGCTGCCTTCACATGCAAAGCGCCCCAAATCATCATGGATGGCTGAAGAGAACATAAGACACAAAATTGAGTCTCTTGAAGCATATGCTATTGATGCATGCAAAAATGATGACCAAAAGAGAACTGCAGGAATGGTAATTTTTTAATTTGTGCAACTTTATCTCTGTTTGATGTGTAGTTTTTGTTATTCAGTTGTGCTAAATAGCAAGGCTGATTGATATGATCCTCATCTTTAATACTTTAGAAGATTTGGTCTTATTTAGAAGGAAAAACAATAATGTTTCTTCAGCTCAAGTGTTCAACATAGATAGACTGCATACTTCATTTGCTTTCATTCCTTATCTTATATGTTCATCATTTTTGTCAGATCCTCAAAGCTATGGGAATGGCAAAAACAGCATCCTCTTCGTTAAACCTGCTTATAGATATTGGTTATTTCCCTGTCCATGTCAACCTGGATCTGTTGAAGCTCAATTTACGTACTGATCATTCAGATGAGATTATATCAGCTGCCGAAAATCTTCTATCAGAGGCTGAGGATGTCGATAAGGTAGGTTTTCTTGCTACTGTGAAATCGAATGCACATGTTATGTTAAGTTCGAAATAAAACATGGAGCCTTTTCCAAATTATATTCAAGAAAACGAGGTATTTGTTTACTTTTAGTACTGCAACAATCTTTCCACTGACTGTCAGATGATATTTTCTTTTAGGATAACAGGGAAGATCTTACTCATCTGAAGGTCTATGCCATTGATGTCGATGAGGCTGACGAGGTAACGTCCAGCAAGTGTTGTTTTTCAAGTCATGTATTTGTAGCCCTTTAAGCCGTTGGGTGTCTGTTTCGTTATCAGGGTATTCAATATCAAGTCCTTTTTAATTTTTATGCAGCTTGATGATGCCCTAAGTGCAACAAGGTTGCAAGATGGAAGGCTCAAAATTTGGATACATGTTGCAGATCCAGCTCGATATGTACAACCTGGGAGCAAATTGGACAGGTATTACTGGCGATTCCATAGAACACCCATGGAGAAATGTTTCTGTGACATCTGTTTTATGAATGCTTTTTAAGTATTTTCTTAATGTGTAGGGAGGCAATGAAAAGAGGAACTTCTGTTTTCTTGCCAACTGCCACTTACCCCATGTTTCCAGAGAAACTTGCCATGGAGGGAATGAGTCTGAAACAAGGAGAAGTTTGTAATGCTGTCAGCGTATCAGTTGTTCTACATTCAGATGGCTGGTAAACTAAATTTATTTTGATGTGTTTGCATTATGTTATAAGATTCTAAATGGAACTTGATATTATTGTGCAATGCATTAGGAGCTGACTATAAATGAGGGACTTGCAGTGTCTTACAATCTTTTCTTTGGTCTTGGATGTTGATTTTGATAGCGTGTGAGTTTAGCCATTTTGTTTTACAATATTAACTGTTTTCAGAACTTCTGTCATATTCACATCTTCATTGCTACAGTCATTTTCCAGCCTACTGTTGACTCTTTGTTGAATATCCAATCACCTTTTAAAAATTGCCTAGATTTTAAACCTTTCATCCAGACCTATAGCTCATTTGCAGCAGTTGTATGAAAGTTCGAATTAGTTAGAATGTTGTTTTAGCTGCCATGCTTTGACATGCTTGTGGAATCCTAAATGCTTGTAAACTGAAGTTGTAAGATATGTGAAAAAATGCTTTTTTGATACTATTTTATGCCTATTGGGGCAAGATAGCATTGCAGAGTACTCTGTGCACAGCTCGATCATTAAACCAACTTATATGCTGACATATGAGAGTGCATCTGAGCTGATTCATCTGAACCTGGAAGAGGAAATTGAACTGAAACTTCTTTCTGAGGCTGCTGCTCTTCGGTTTCAATGGCGTCGCCAACAGGTTGGTCTTTATATATAGATCAAATGACATTTCAAGAGTTCCCAAAGTTGTTTAGGTCAGAGTTCAACCTTTTCTTTTTAAGTACCTGTTTTAAGACTTCTTTCTGGACGTATTGCCTTTTCATTTGGAATGTACTCTCATAAATTCATAATTATGATAACAAGACTAGCTACTTCTGATATTTTATCACATTTGTTCATTGCAATGAAGTTGTAATGGTATAAGTAATGCAAACGCGTAGGATAACTATTGCTCGGCGTGGAAAATCAATACATAATAAGCACGCACATAACCCTTTACAGAAAATATCTTCTCCGGTATCTTGATCTTCTTTTGATGTTTATTGCCTCCGTGAAGATGATATTTTGTTGAGACTAATATATTTGCGGTTTCATTGAGAGAGTAATTTGTTTGATAGGTCACTTGTAGAAATTTTATGTTCATTGTTCTTTGATGTTAAATAATTTACTCACTTTCCAGGGTGCTGTTGACACTGCCACTATAGATACACGCATCAAGGTGATTAATCCTGAAGATTCAGAACCGTCAATTAGCCTCTATATAGAAAACCAGGCTGACCCTGCAATGCGACTTGTATCTGAGATGATGATACTCTGTGGAGAGGTTATAGCCACTTACGGCACACACAACAACATTCCTTTACCATACAGGGGACAGCCTCAATCAAATATCGATGTGTCTGCATTTGCACACCTTCCTGAAGGACCCGTAAGAAGTGCTGCTCTTGTTAGGATAATGCGTGGTGCTGAGATTGATTTCAGGAAACCTGTACGCCATGGGGTGTTGGGGCTTCCTGGTTATGTTCAATTTACTTCACCCATTCGTAGATATATGGATCTTCTTGCTCATTATCAGGTAGTTTCCTACTGCTTTCACCTTCTATCTTAAATAAGACAGCTTCCTGCTTGTGGTTCTTGTATTTTCCTTCTGCGAGAGTTATTTATTGATGCTTGAACACATTCCGAGAGTGCTTTAAAATTATAGTAAAGTTATGAGCTGGTGTTTGTGCAGGTCAAAGCAGTTGCTAGAGGTGAATCTCCTCCTCTATCTGCGGGTCAGCTGGAAGGTATGGCATCTATAGTTAACATGCAAGTTAGGTTAGTAAGGAAGCTCAGCAGCACCAGTCTGCGCTACTGGATAATAGAATTCCTGAAGCGGCAACCGAAGGAGAAAAAATATCGTGCATTGATTCTTAAATTCATTAAAGATCGGATTGCAGCCTTACTACTGGTTGAGGTAGGAAAGATTTATATCATAAAGAAAGTCTGGACACTGAGACTAATCATCCAATCATTTTGGGTTCTCAGCCTGACTGCTGTGATTTTTTATTTGGAAAATTGTTTGATACTGCAGGTGGGCCTTCAAGCATCTGCATGGGTTTCTGTTGGAACACAAATAGGAGATGAAGTACTTGTGAGGGTGGAAGAAGCTCATCCACGCGATGACGTACTTTCCCTTAAGGAGGTTCATACAGAGTGACTAGTGATCGAGTCTGAAGAACTCGTCAATGGTGAGACAAACAGGAAGATAACCCAATATGACCAGTTGTCTTTATCTGGCGACTGAGATTGTTGTGCCAACTGTCAAGAACGATTCATCTACCCTAATTTGCAGATACGATCTCTGAGGCCATAAAAAGTTCGAATTCTGGAACAGATCAAAGTCTTCATCAGAAGAGAATTCTTATAGACACCACCTTTTGTTGAGCATATTTCAAGCTTGCATTGAACTCTTTGCTGAGCCATGCCGAGGAGATCTGAAATTGTGTCGACGGGAATTACCTCGAGACATCACTTATGCAGTGGCTCATATCTACAATCTGGAGATATCTTTACGCTTCCAATTTGGGGTTAGCTTTCCCTTACTCTTCTTTACTTTTCTAATAGCATACTGACTTTTTGGATCTTCTGATATCATAGCTACACCATTCAATGAAATCAAAATCTATTTTGTATGATTCAATATTTTTAACATATTCATGATTCCTGCTGTAAAATATGCCCAATTCCATCTTAATGTTGTCCTTATTTTTGGATGTGTTTGCTTCTGATAAAAAAGTTTGTATATATAAATGAAGTTTCAAACTATTGAATGATGTTTTAATCACTTTAGAAATTTATCTTTTTAGTTTTATGATATTATTAAAACTCTATTATATGGCTAAAATATTTATTTTTATATTCAAACGTTTTTATTTTATACCAATCCTTTTCGGATTGTCCGCTTGGAAACGTGTAAACGTGTAATTAATCAGTGATTCTCGTGCTCTCTGTATGGAATAGCTGTCTCACATTTTTTGAGGTAAACAGATTTGGCTAATTGGGTGTGACCAAGAAAGGTTGCTAGCTAGCCAAGTTGGTTGTTGTGGTAGTGGGTTCTCAAAATAAGCTTTGATAGCTTAATAGCTTTGGCCCTAAAGAAGGGCATCCCTATAGGATATAGGGCACTTATAGAAGTTGTAGGGTGTGGGATTTAATTTACGAAAGGTAGGTAGCCTTTGTGGTTGGGCTACTTTTAGTAGCTCGGACCATGGCTCCACTCCACACATAAATTGTGAATATAAAGTTAGTAAGAACGTGCACTGGCTTGAAATTTGAAAAATGCATGATATTAGTGTCAAAACTCGCTTGCTTGCTGGTTGTACATAAAATGTATACAACTCATTAATTCGATCATTGTATATAGTATGATTACTTACTGAGAAATTACCTATAGTGACGGACTCGATACATATAAGGTTAGCCCTTAACTAATGGAATAGAAACGCATGTTGATGCTGTAGACATGAAAGAAACAAAGATTAATTGATGCTGTAGACATGAAAGAAACAAAATTTAATCTAGGAAGCTAGTAACAATTCAAAATCAAATAGGAAATAACTCGAGTTAAAATCTCATTCTCAGTATCTTACCTGGTGAATTTGAGGTTGAAGGCAACATTTTGAACGCACGCAAAACAATACTATGATAAAATCTGTCAAGTTACAATTCAGTCTCTTTTACATTAGAAAGACAAGTTGTTCTTAGGACAATGTACTCGAAAATGACTTGTGTTTTTTCATTTTTTTTGATAAATCGAAGTAGGCTGTGTCTACCCGTAGCTGTACATATTAAATTCATGTTTTCGGATTAATACATAAAAAAGATGGGCATAAGATAATAGGTAATGGTCCCCTGCTCAAACAAATTGCATATTAGGGTGTTATAGATGGCGATAGATAATACTTGAATTTTTATTTTTTTTTCTCCTTGGAGACAACAAAACATTAGTTCATGGAATTTGAGGTAGAATTTATTTCTTCCAAAATTTAGCAATCCATATGCCAATAGGACAAGAAAGTGAAGAAACCAGAGCTCCCTTTTGCATAAATTAAGAAGGGGAGGCCCGAAATGTATAAAATCATAAAAGAGAGTTAATAACCGGAAATGAATGGCATTATAAAAATGGACAGACCTATCAAAATAGGTGCTTTCCTATGAGTTTTTAACCTTAAGGAAAGTCAAATTAAAACCCTAGTTAAGGATATGAGCTACATGAGATGAACTCGAAATCTAAGTCTCTATACTTTACATTTACTTACAAATTTATTACTAGTAAATTACTAAATTGTACTGTATATAGGTTGATTTGCGGGTAATGGATTTGTGCACTTGGATCTCAAATTTGAACCTTGCTAGGAATTGAGGAAAAACATAATGTGAGAGGGATTCCGCGCTTTATGACCTATAAATACGTAGTCTCGTGTTAGGAACGAACAGAGGATACCTACTAGGGATAAACCTAAAAAAAAAAAAACAGCTAGCTAGTTTGTTTCTGTTACGTCTCGATCTGTTTTTTTTGTTTTGGTGGTGAACATGGTATGTGAGAAGAAAATAAAGCAGATGCGGAAAAGATGGAGATCACGTGGGTGTTTTGAAAACCAAAAATTTGATGATCCATCCACGAAAAATAAAGTCCAGCATTGGTTCTTGTCTCTTGTCCCGCTTTCAAAATAATACCAACGTAATTAGTCTCGACCCACCAATAGATAATTCATGCAAGTAATTTGATTTCTTAACGAATCAATCTAATACGAACGTAATTAGTTTTAACTCGTTAAAACTTTCTAGAGAGTGATTCCTCTCACTTTGAGTCTTTGAACTTGTACGAAACTAGAAGCGCGCAATTCTCCATGTGGAATGAGTCCAACAGAAATCATCTAATTACCCAATAATATAATACTTGTAGTACAAAACAGGAAGTCAAAACTAGATGTTAAACAAATACAAGACTCCTTAATCAAAAAATAATCAATCTTGAAACTGGAAAGTCAAACAGGTGAAGCCAAAAAGATGAGTATAATCGAGAGAAAAGAAAGCATGTTACTATATTCCATTCCATTAAGTAATGATTAATCATAATTAAAATACGATAATTAATTTGTTTAATACCGTACGTTTTCTGATCTATACGGAAGCCACCGACTATTCTATTACATGTACACACATTTTTTTCTAATTTCCCACATCATATTCCATATCCTTAAAATAGTTAAATTGCATTTAATTAAACCCTTAATCATCTGCCCAAGAAATTAATGGTACGGAATAAGTTAATTTTGTTTTACCCATATAGTCCATTTGATTAAACAATATGCAATGTAACATTCCCTTTGGCTCTAAAGAACAATTAACAAATACTTATTAACTAATAATACTGTATAAAGCACGTACTTCCTCTTCTTAGAAAATAACATGAAATATAAAAAGAAATTGTATATATATTTATATAAAAGGAAGCTACACTCTTTTTGTCTTTTGCTAGTAATAATTAGAATTTAAAATCATTTTTATGACATAAGCAATAAACGGAAGTGAAACTCGAACCTAAAATTCTACTCGTATTTGAGATTATCAGCCCTACACATTATCACTATAAACCTCTTAACAGTATACAACGAGTACGTACGTACGTGGCTGACATTTCATTAACTTTATATGTATTTTCTTATTATGCTTACTTATATAATTACCAAAAAGTGAGACACAAAATTGTCAACATGTTGACATCATTTTTCGTTTCATTTCCTCTAAAAATATAACAATATTCAAGATAAGATATTCGACTTACTCGAATGATCTGTACATGTAAAAATTGAATATTCTAAGAAAAGTATCTGCCCATCAATGCTTTAATTTTTTCCCTTCATTTGCGCTAACTCATCTTACTTATCAATAGTTTTTGAGTCGCCGTCATTCCGTCATTTGCCATGTTATTTGTCACGGGCTACAAAATACTCAAAATATTAGCTCACTACGTTTCTACAACATTTCATTGTGTAGGTTTGTATATACTTTTGAGCGTTGGATCATATTTATTAAGATCGGTTTAATCTTATAAGATAAATCATTAGATGATAAATCGCTCTTAAAGCTGATAATTATTATATATACGAGGATACATTTTTGTTCGTAAAAAGCGATAAATATGTACTGTATTTGTTAGTTTTTTAAACTGAACTCATAACCTATTAAATTTCTCCCAAATTCCTCGCCACTAGACCAACTTTAGTTGTTTCTTAAACCCTAACCTCTTAATATTTATTGTTTATTAGGATTCGAACTCGATTGTGGGACTGTTTGATTTGTTAGATGTAAGCAAGGTACATGAATTATTTGGTATATGAAAGACAAATGGATTAGTAATTAAGGCAAGAATATGGGAAGTGATAATGATGATCTGTGAGATTGGATATATAGGAGGGGAAATATGTGAAGTAGCAAATGGGCCACATGGGCAAAAAGGTGGTGCAAAATGGAGGAGATTAGGGCTGAAGATCTTGTTTGTTGGTGTGGCACGTTCAATTGTCGAGTCGAGGGCAATGCATGGGGTATGGTTTGGTGTAATCGGAATGGCCTTTGTTGCGTAGATGAACAACATTTGAATTCAATTCTCATGCTCACGTGCCTACCTCTCATTTATCATTTATTATACCTACCATCTCATCTCCCCATCGTCGGTGTGGCAATTAATTTTTTTTTAATTTTTTTATAAAATGATAACAATTTTTTGATCATCCAAAATAAATCTTTATTTGATTTGGATGATCTATATATAATTAATGTGGTATCTCGATTTTTTTCCGGATCAGATTAATCCACACCCTATTATATTAGAACTCGAAAACCGACATAAATAGCTGCTACACTAAAATTCAAACACGAGGCTTTAAAATATCAGCGTGAATTTTAAACCCTCTTAAACCCTTTGATAATTTGGACGCATGATCTCCCATTTGAGAAAATAATAGTAATTGGGTTGCTGAGGTTTTCATTAATGAATCATGTGTGCCAATTAATTATAATTAACAAATATAGTTAACCGTTTGAAAGTATTAAAAAAAAGGAAAAGAAAACAACCAAACTATGAAGGTAATTTGTCGGTGCAAATACATACATAGTATGTACACTTTTGTACCAAAACATTTAGATATTATAATAAACTTACAATTCAGTGTTACTTTCTATATAAAATAGTATAAATTAGATTGAATTTTACAATCGTATTTATAGCTACGGAAAAGAGCGATAACGTGTCATCTTATGGGAGAAAATGAAAGCAAGAGGGACAAAGCTAATGCCAAAATAGGAAACTCGAAAATAATTGGTGGAAGTGAGAAAGTGATAGAAAATAGTAATAATAAATTAATAATAGATATGTTTTTTATTTTCTTGGAAGAAAAGAAAAAAGAAAAAGGAGGGTGCAATGCAATTAGTGAGGTCACATGGGGGAGAGAGGTTGGAGGAAGGGAGAAGCAACTAAAACAATAATTTTGGTTATCACATGCGAATTGGGCCTTTTGGTTTTAGGTCCATATCTAATTCGGCCCGTCGTCCTTTACTTTGCTTCGTCGAGAGGGAGAAATCGCACATGCCTTTGATGTGACCCTACCCTAGCGGTGAATTACACATATTATATTTATCTATCGTCT
>NBIL01137240.1:0-20439 GCA_002752925.1 Viola pubescens var. scabriuscula | reverse complement strand
TTGGTCATACTCCTTGTGATAGGTCTTTTCGGTGTGTCTTCGTTGATGTCCAATGTATATGCGTCCATGATCGTATCACCATTCAACGAACCGAAAAGGGAGATCATGCATAATCACAGTTGCTGCAACTAACTCTCTAAATTTATTATGATCAAAATTATTATTGTGCGCAAAAAGAGTACCTTGACTTGCATCCCCATATCTATGACATCTTTCCATGTGTCGTTTCATATTTTTAGTGCCATGTTTACCTCCACAAATGTATGCAGTACTACATTTCTTACATTTGGCCATTCTCTTCTTATCTTCACCAAATGGCATAAGCTCAAAATATTGCCATACAATTGAAGTGAGCTTCCTCTTTTTTGTACCTGAAACCTCAGACTCCGAGGTAGTTGCTTTTAGCTGAACCATATCATCACTCTCATTTCCTAAAATTTTATCCATACCCGTAGTTAAACCACCACTTTGCTCAGCCTCAAAAGATTTATCCATCTACTCAGTTGCAAAAGTGTAGAAGAACACAATAACTAACCCTAGAAAAGCACAGTTTGACATAGGAGGATTCAGATTTAGATTTAATCGCATAAGATTATCAGTATGCTACAATGTGACCATTAATAACTGTAAATGCATTTAACTATGTATTATCAACAGACCCACCAAATCAGCATCTTAAACTTGAGAAACAAAACAGCAGTAATCAAAAGACATGTTTCCATAACACCAAACATGGGTTAAAATTAGGGATTGGAATACCTGAGAATGAAAGCTTAAAGAGTGAGCTCGTTGCCGACGCGTGAGAGGCACGTGATGGAGGAGGAGGAGGAGGAGACCCAAAAAGCAAGGAAAGCAGCAACAGAACGAGGAAGAGGATGGGTTTTTTTTATGGTTTAAATTTAAACGGGTCAAACGGGTCGATCTGTTACCCGTCGAATCAACCCGTACCCGACCCGTTATTTAAAGGGTTAAAAATTAATAACCCTTACCCGCAAAAAAAATAGGTCGAGTACGGATGGACCTGACGGATCGAACCCATTTTACCACCCCTAGATCCTTATACTTAACCCGAGTGGAGTTCTTTATGTCAATACAAAAAGAATGAGATATAGGTTTGTTATAAAATACACAAATGGAGAAATAATTCAAATTTTTTCCCAAGTAAATTTGGATGTTAGACACTTCCATTTACTTCGTGAAGGTAATGTTTGTGCTGCTTTCCTTGCTAAATAGGGAGGTTTTTTTTGGGTTATAAAATAGGGAGCTTTTTAAATATACAGTGAGTTTGAAGCTAATAAGGATTTGACAAAAAAAAACTCGCTATATATATCTTAGAAGTATTCCCCCATCCCTTGCTACCTTTCAAAAAAAAAAAAAGTAAATTACAATATTTAAAATGTATTTTCGGACCCATTCTTCATATAGATAAGAAATATTATTATTTTAAAAAATATTTATATTTATAAAAAATATTAACTTTTGTGGCTGGAAATTAAATAATTGGATAATTTTTTTAAAGAGAGACGTTTTTTCATCTGGATAAGAATCCGGTGAAATTTGCACTTGGATCAGGACCCGTTTGGTTCACAATTACATATTGAGAAAAAATTATATCATACTGTCATTTTTTTCTTAACTCCTAAATCAAACCCTAATTTTAACCTCTCGATGAATTGACCCTCAATTTTATATTCCGTCACTCACGTTTGACCTCATCTTTTCTTCCATTAGTCATTTTAGACCCCCGTACCTTTAACTTTCCAACCAACTCCACTAACACCGACAAAAAGTTGTCATCAGTCTAGTTTGACGCGGAATTGTCACTCACGTTTGACCCCAATTTTATGTTACATCACTCATGTTTAACCCAATCTTTTTTTTCATTTGTCATTTAGACCCTCATACCTCAACTTTCCAATTGGTGTTCAAGTCCTATTTTTTAATGATTTTTTTAATAGCAAATATTATTAAAATAAAAAATATTACAATAAATAAATAATAATGAAATAGTTTATTATTAAACAACACCGACTTTTTTTTTCCATAGTTGCACGTGCAAATATGTCTCATCCAATCCATGAGCCGCAAACCCGATCACTACATACATAATATATGCGATTATTGTTCAAATTCGACTCAAATATTAATATCGTTGAACGTTTTCCGCATGTACATCTCGTATTAAAGAATCGACCACCATAGTTTCTATCATCGTCACCGCCTCTTGATTCTTCACCGTCGTTACTTGTTCTTTGGGTAGACATATTATCAACGCAATCAATTTTATTTTCCCTATTAATTCCTAATCCCCCAAATCCGAGGAAAAAAATCTCAAATCCTCAATTTTTTAAACCCTAATAAATAGTTATTCTCTAATATATAAATAAGGATGTTACCGTCGAAGTTGCTTTTCTTTATTTTATTTTATTTTTTAATTTCTAATTAAACAACATTATTTTTGTGTGTATTTGAGAGCCAAACTAGACTGACGATAACTTTTTAACTGTGTTAATGGAAATCATTGAAAAGTTAGGAATACGGAGGTCTAAATAACTAAAAGAAGAAAAGGTAGGATCAAACGTGAGTGATAAAATATAAAATTAAGAGTCAATTTAATAAAAAATTAAAATTAAGGTCTAATTTAACAGTGCAGAAAAATGTGAGTGCTTATAATTTTTTCCCTTTTCATTTTTCACGCTTCATGTCAATAGTATCAAATGACAAAAGACAACCTAAAGTCAAATTAGCCAGATCCGAATCGGATCAACCCATATCAACTCCATACTTTTTGATAATTTTTAGTATTTTCTATTTGAAAAACGCCCACTACTTTCAATCTCCATTTCCAAATCCCATTATTTTAATTATTTCCTACAGCCAATCCCTCTCCAAGAAGAAACTCTTCTCCAGTTGCTTTACTTGCTTTCAAGAGCAGAACCTCAGTCCCCATCAAAAGAGGGAGGAGGAGGAGTGTTAAATTCTTGGAAAAAAGGTTAGGACTTGAAGAAGAGACTGAAGTATTTCTCCTACTATACAAATACAAATACTACTACAAATACAAATACAAATACAAATCTGCTGTATGTCAGTGAAATACTACAGTGATAGTTTCTGGGGTGGATTCGGCGAGCTTGCTAACCCTTTACAATGGCCACAGCTGAGGAAAAGGCGACGTTACCTTCTTTGCAGGATTGGAGTGTCGGTGCCGGGTCTGACCCGATCCAAAAGGGAGCTACCAATACCATGGGGACATTGATCCTCCCTGTTGCCTCCATCTCTGATCCCCTTCCTCCTACCACCACTTCTACTAAAGGTATTCCATTTTTATGTATTGTGGCTTCATTTTGTAACTGGGTTGTTGTTGTTGAATTCAAATTGCTTTACTGGACCTAGGATGGCGCTTGCAATTGCTTGCTATCAAAGATCATGAGCAGGGGAACTTCAAAATTTTGTTTTTTTCTCATAAATTTTGTATGCAATTTGTGTTTGTTGCACAGGATTCACCACCACGACAAGGGCGCAAACCAGCCATCCTTTGGATCCTTTAAGTGCTGCTGAAATTTCTGTTGCAGTGGCAACTGTTAGGGCAGCTGGAGCAACTCCTGAGGTAATAAAACTGAATTATTTCTTTCTTTTTTTTGGCAGATTTTCATTTGATGAAGAATGGGTGTTTGAATTTCACTCTCGGTGGGGTTGGACTGAAGTGCTTTCTTTGTTTTCAGGTAAGAGATAGCATGCGCTTTGTCGAAGTAGTTCTCGTGGAACCGCACAAGCATGTTGTTGCATTGGCAGATGCATATTTCTTCCCTCCTTTCCAGCCTTCTTTGATTCCCAGAACCAAAGGCGGACCTGTAATTCCTTCTAAGCTTCCTCCAAGGAAAGCAAGACTTGTCGTCTACAATAAAAAGTCGAATGAAACAAGCATATGGATAGTTGAGCTATCAGAAGTTCATGCGGCAGCTCGAGGTGGCCATCACAGGGGCAAAGTCATCGCGTCCAAAGTTGTACCGAACGTTCAGCCTCCCATGGTATATAAATTGTAAAGTAGTTCTCTTTTGTCTTGTGCTGACTGATGGATTGGATTCCGATCCAATGGTTCCATATTCGAGTAACCAAGATGATTTCTTAACCGTCTTACTCCACGATATCAGGATGCTATGGAATATGCTGAGTGTGAGTCTCTTGTGAAAGACTTCCCTCCATTCCGTGAAGCCATGAAGAAGAGGGGTATTGAGGATATGGATCTTGTGATGGTAGACCCCTGGTTAGTTACTGTGCTGAGGTTCTTCCACAATGATTCTGAGAGGAAAATGTTTTCAATGTATTTGTTGCATCCTTATGAAATTTTAAGGTGACCATACTTTCTCTTTTCTCAGGTGTGTAGGATATCACAGTGAAGCTGATGCTCCTAGCCGCAGGCTTGCTAAACCACTCATCTTCTGTAGAACTGAGAGTGACTGCCCTATGGAAAATGGTTATGCTCGTCCAGTTGAAGGAATCCATGTTCTCGTTGATATGCAAAATATGGTAGTGATAGAATTTGAAGACCGAAAGCTTGTTCCCCTACCCCCTGCAGATCCCTTACGAAACTACACCTCTGGTGAAACTCGTGGAGGTGTTGATAGAAGTGATGTAAAACCTCTAGAAATCATTCAGCCAGAAGGTCCAAGTTTTCGTGTTAAGGGACACTTTGTAGAATGGCAAAAGGTGCTTGACTCTTTGTGAAACCATACCACTGTCTTGTCTAAGTTTAACATCCATGATGTCATATTGATCAGAATGGGTCTTTCTCTTTTCTCCTTGTGCAGTGGAATTTTCGTATCGGTTTCACTTCCAAGGAGGGCTTGGTTATCTACTCTGTTGCATATGTGGATGGTAGTCGAGGCCGAAGACCTGTTGCCCACAGGTTAAGTTTTGTTGAGATGGTGGTACCTTATGGAGATCCAAATGACCCACATTACAGGAAGAATGCCTTTGATGCAGGGGAAGACGGATTGGGAAAAAATGCCCATTCTCTTAAGAGGGTGGGGACATCATGCGCTCTTACTGTTCATTTTCATTTTCTATTTTGCATAATATTCTTTTGGCTTGAAAACATGCAAAACATTGCAGGGTTGTGATTGTTTGGGCTATATCAAGTACTTCAATGCACACTTTACAAATTTCACTGGAGGTGTTGAAACAATTGAGAACTGTGTTTGTTTGCATGAAGAGGACTATGGGATCTTGTGGAAGCATCATGATTGGAGAACAGGATTGGCAGAAGTCCGACGTGCTAGAAGGCTTTCAGTGTCTTTTATATGCACCGTGGCTAATTATGAATATGGATTCTTTTGGCATTTTTATCAGGCAAGTTGGTGTCCGGATCAATTACATCTAGGATTTTATCTACTTGCTTTATCTAAATTCTGCTTGATTGCTATAAATCTTTCATGATTCGTAGATTGATCTTCTTAGGCTTTATGTTCATTTGTGTCCAGCCACAAACCTCAGCAGACATCTTTATGGAAAATTTAGATTGCTTCCTCATATATGATAAAGTTATCTCCTTTTACCTTTGTTCAAAGTTGCTGAAAGATTTTTCTTCAATACTATATCGGTGCTTGAATTCATCTTTTAGGATGGGAAAATTGAAGCTGAGGTTAAACTCACTGGTATCCTTAGCTTAGGAGCACTGCAACCTGGGGAGGTACGAAAATATGGCACAACAATTGCTCCTGGACTGTATGCACCCGTCCACCAACATTTTTTTGTGGCACGCATGGATATGGCAGTTGATTGTAAGCCTGGTGAAAAACTTAATCAGGTATACCACCTGTCCTCATAGATATCCTTACCTATAGGCTTTCTGAAAACTTATTGTTTCCTTTTTCTAATTGAATTACAGACCCATTATTCTTCAGCTTTGTAATGTAATGATTCGGGTTTTTTATCCTGGCGTGTCAATCTCATTCCATCTGATCTCCAGCTATACTCTGAACACTAAGTTCTGGAAGTTTCTACTCTTTATAATTTTATACCATTATCAAAGCACAGTCATTATCTTTTTATCCTGGGCCATTGCATTTTTATCTTTACTAAATATGGTCATTACCCCCCCTATTAATAGGTTGTTGAGGTGAATGTTAAAGTTGAAGAGCCAGGAAAGGATAATGTGCATAATAATGCATTTTATGCTGAGGAAGAGTTGCTCAGATCAGAATTGCAAGCCAAGCGTGATTGTAATCCGTTATCTGCTCGGCATTGGATTGTATGTTTTCTATCACTTGATCTTTTGTGCTGTGAGTCTGATGGCTTGGTCAAAATGCAGCTCCTTTTATTATATAGTTAGACTTCATATTGAGTAGGTGTAGGAGCAATGATTGGTACATTCTTTAGCTTGGAGAATTGGACTGTGCTTCTCTTAATTAGTTTTGAAGATCAAATGCTTGTGGGGCAGCATTATAATATAGTCAGGCTGGTATTGGTAAACAGTTTTAACAATTACTGAAGTTCCGACTTTGGTAAGTAGGAACTTATTTGGAACATGAACCTGGAGAAGTCCACCCAGTTGTTTGCCTTCTGCACAGGTAGCATAAACAATTTAGGTTCTTGCATGGAGCCTAGTTTTCATTTGGATAGCATGTGTTTTCTTTTTGGTTGACTTCATGTTTGCTCTTGTTATCATTTGCATTGGCTGAAGGGCATGCCCAGATTATATGTGGAGTACTGTTTAGTAAATTTTCCGGTACTTTAGGTTGTTTAAATATGGTTGGATGCTTGTTTGTTAATGTTTTTGAAACCCCCTATTTTTGGATACAATTTATCTTCTTGTTTTGTCTGTCTGTCGAGAGGAGATTTCCTTTCGCAACAATATCCATATACTATTGCTCTATTGGTACCTCATATTCCTTACTCAGATAAGGAACACAAGAACCGTGAACCGGAGTGGGCATCTGACAGGTTACAAGCTAGTACCCGGTTCAAATTGTTTACCGCTAGCTGGTTCTGAGGCAAAATTCTTGAGAAGAGCTGCTTTTTTGAAACATAATCTTTGGGTTACACCTTATGCACATGATGAAATGTATCCTGGAGGAGAGTTTCCTAATCAAAATCCTCGTGTTGGAGAGGGCTTGGCTACTTGGGTTAAGCAAGATAGATCACTGGAGGAAGCTGATATAGTTCTTTGGTCAGTCCACTCACCTTTGCCTGTTTACCCACTTTGTAAAACAATTTCTCTATTTTCATATCATTACGTTATTGAAATAACTCCTTGATCACTTTGTTTTAGTTACTATATGTGTGCGAAAATTCTTGATTGCATATTTTGGTTCTGGATTAGGTGTAAAATTATTGAAGTGTTAGTTGAGTATGGTTTTATATGAACGTGCTATTGTATTTGCACACGAAATCTATATCTAATTGCAATATCAAATGATTGCAGGTATGTATTTGGAGTGACACACATTCCTCGACTGGAAGACTGGCCTATCATGCCCGTCGATCGCATTGGCTTCACACTTATGGTATATATCTTGGTCATCATAGTAACATGAATTCGTCATATTTCTTTGATACTTTATGTAACATCTGATTTCCTCACGGTGTTGCCACTTCCCCTGCACCTTATTCTTCTGGTTAATGGGAGTTATGAAATAGCTAATTCTTATCTGTTCTTAATGCAGCCGCACGGGTTCTTTAATTGCTCACCGGCCGTTGATGTGCCTCCAACTGTGAGTGATTTGGATCTCAAGGACAATGGTCTGGCTGCGAAACCAATCCCGAATGGATTACTCGCAAAGCTCTGAACACTGCAGAGCATACTATGGAATCGTCCTCGAAAAAGTGAGCCATTACATCATCCCTTGATCGTTGGATCTTCTGTTTTGTCTGATATTCTATGTACCAGTTCTCACACTGTCTGATTCTTCATTGTACTATGCGGGATTTCATGATTCTTCTGTACTAGGTGGATCTTTTGATTCTTCTTGTATCGCATGGTTCGACCTGTCGTGATCATCGTCAACATTTTCGTGGTGTTGTGATTATGATTTGAGTTTTCTTGAGAAGATTCTTCGCGGTGTGCGAATGTGTCCTTGTTTGTCTCATCTCCATTACATGCACTATGAGTATGAGTAGAGGTCCATAGTTTGCTGGTCAAATTGACCTGTGCTTGATTGGCTCTAATGGCTAGGATCCAGCTAAGCTTGATTATGGTTGGTTGGTTAGTTAGTTAGTTAACACGTTTACATATCCCCAATGTCAGAAAATTAGTAATAGGTTCTTTGTCAAGGGTCCATTACTAGGATGTTGTTTAATACAGAGGAAAAAAGAAACATGTTTATTAAAATCAATGTGCTTAATACGAGAAGAAAATCTAACATAGAAAGATTTCACTTAATTTGATAGCTATGTATAAGGAAAATGTCACTAATTCGATTATTATGTATGTTCTTGAATAGTAAATTTCATCGGAATATAATTATAATTAGTCACAAGATGAAAAAGAACAGGGTAAGGAAAGCATAGGAGAAGGACGTGGTCTCAACTCGGAAAAGAAAACTTGCTGAACACAACAGTAGAGTAACACAGTATTGTATTGTCACCATCAACCGCTCTAGTTTTAATTATAATTTTTCAGAAAAAAACAAAAAAAATAAATAATAAAAATGATAAAAGCATCCACTCCCTTAACACTTTATCATGGCATGTACAATTTAGGTCGCAAAATTAGTTTTAGTTGAGAGGATAACTAGAAAGAAGAAGAATTAAACTCATAATTACAATGTAATTATTATTATTAAATGATAATGACAAACAGTTCCACTACATACACTATAACACTACTGTTTACTAAACGAACTAACACGGAAGAAGTCAGAAAAGTAGATGTAACAAATTTCTTGTTTGCCTTCCATTCCATCCTCTCTTTCCTGGAAAAAACCGTAGCTTTCCTTCTCACTTTCCCTCTCTTTCCCAGTAAACCAAAAAACGTTACTTCCACTTCATCTTCATCTCCATCTCCATCTCCATCTCCATCTCCGTAAAGGCGTAAACGGCTGTTACGCCACCTTTCACTTCCCCTTTCTCCTCACGCGCTCACTTTTCCCACGCGCTTTCAACCTCCATCACTCACTTGCCCCCTCTCACAATTCCCTAGAAATAAAACATCAGACATGCTTTCCGACAAAGAATGACCTGAACTCAACAACTCAACTCAATCTTCTCCCATCACGCACACACACATTTACAGATTAACCAGACACCGACTCACCTGAGTCACTGGTCCCGAGTCGTCGTGTAATAATGGAAGACAAGACAATCGGAAAGGAGTTAGCCTACGCGTTCACCCTCGCCGAGCGGCTCCTGTCGGCCGCCAAAGAGGCCAAGTCCTTCAAGTCTGAGTGTACCAACGTCGACATACAAGTCCTCGCCCTCTTCGAGAAGCTCCGCTGCTTGCTGCGGTTCACCTCTCCGGCCCAGTCCTTCTACGACCGTCCCGTTCGCCGAATCCTAACCGACGTCTGCAAAAACATGGAGCGCGCTTACACTCTGGTGCGGAAGTGCAAGCGCCGCAACGTCATCCGCCGCCTCGTCACCATCATCACCGCCGCCGATTTCCGCAAAGCGATTGGCCTTCTAGAAGCTTCAATTGGGGATTTGACATGGCTGGCCAATATTCTGGATTCCGATGATTCCGGTAGCGATTGCAACGATGACGTCACGCTCCCTCCTGTCGCGAGCAACAATCCGATCCTCGCTTGGGTTTGGTATTCGATTTCATCCATACATAAGGCGTCACTGGTTGAGAAAATTGAGGCGGCGAATCGACTCGCCTCGCTTGCCTTGGATAATGATCGGAACAAGCAGGTTATTGTGGAAGAAAACGGCGTTCCGGCGTTTTTAAAGCTGTTGAACGGGCCGCCTGAAGCGCAAATTGCAGGGGCGACTGCGCTTTATCATTTGGCTGGGAGTGAAGATAGAGTTAGGGTTATGGTGAGTGAAATTGGTGTTCCGATTATTGTTAAAGTACTGGCGGATTCGCCAATGAGGGTACAGACTTGGGCAGCTAAATTGATTGCTAGAATGGCGAGGCATGATCCTACCGCGCGTGATGATTTCGGGAGGGAGAATGCGGTTCGCTCCCTTGTCACTCTGTTGACGTTTGACGCTTTTTCAGATGATCAGGTAACGAGTCAAGTAGGAGGTGTTACGCAAAGTATCCATTCTATTCCTTCGGTTGTTGAGATAAACAAAGAATTAGAGAGGAATTCTCATAGTAATGTTAATGGTAGCAAACTCTATAAGCCTTATGTGAGTTCATTTTCGAGTTTTCATTCAGATGGGGGGAGTGGGAAGGGAGGGAGTAATAGGCGGGAGAGGGAGAACGAGAAGCCCGAGGTTAAGCTTGAGTTGAAGATTTGTTGTGCCGAGGCATTGTGGATGCTGGCTAGTGGAAGTGTGCTGAATAGTAAGAGGATAACAGATACGAAAGGATTGCTTTGTTTGGCTAAGTTGGTTGAGAGAGAAGATGGGGAGTTGCAGTTCAATTGTTTGATGACTATAAGCGAGATCACTGACGCGGCTGAATCTGATGCGGATCTTAGGCGTGCAGCGTTTAAGACTAGTTCCCCTGCTTCTAAGGCTGTTGTGGACCAACTATTGAGGTTGATTAAGGAGTCGGATACTCCTGCATTGCAGATTCCTGCTATAAGATCGATTGGTTCGTTGGCTAGGACTTTTGCAGCTAGGGAGACTAGAGTTATTGAGCCTTTGGTTAAGCATCTTAGTAATAGTAGTCATGAAGTTGCGGTGGAAGCTGCCATTGCGTTGGGGAAGTTTGCTTGTCCGGATAACTTTCTCTGCGATGCACATAGCAAAACAATAATTGAGTTCAACGGACTCGTGCTCTTGATGAGATTGCTGAGAGAGAGTGAGCAGGCACACTTCCATGTATTAATCCTTCTCTGTTATCTTTCACTACATGCTGCTGGAAATAATCAGGGTTTGGAACAAGCTAGGGTATTGAATGCCCTGGAGGGTGCTGATCGGACAGTGCTTGCTCAGCATCCTGAACTGAAAGAGTTGGTGTCTAAGGCAATATATAATATAAATCTTTACCATCCAGGACCCCATTCTCAGAGGCTTGTGTATGTCCTCTAAACACTAACTCAGTCCGACAGGACATCCATCATAATTTTGGGGAGCGATTATTTATGTGCATAGTGGGTTTTGGTTGTTGGATTCTAAAGCGAAGTGTAAAGAAACGCGCTTGGGTTCAACCGGGGGAATTAACAGTTCATCAGAATAGAGTTTTCTGGTAAGCATTGATACTTACTAGATTATATATTGATCTCTTACAGTTCGATCCATCCAATGACCATTTTTGCATGTCTCCCGTCGTTGATCCATTTTAACCACTGATTTGATGTGCTGCTGCACCTATCCAGCTCGTGTTTTATTGTTTTTAAGGTTTCGTTTGAGGTAATGATTGGTATTAGTGTCAGTCGACTTGAACAACTTCAGTAAGCATCTGAGTTTGAGTGGCTATTTAATAACAACAGGTCTTGTTGCATATGTTTGCTCGCACGCTCCTTACTCTTAGTCTTGGTTGCGTAGCTCTGGAAATTGCTTTGCGAAAACAATATCATGTTTTTCTGGGGAAATATTTCGGTTGGGGGACCGAAACAAAGTTATCAGAGTACTGTTCTTTCGTCCAACGTCCTGGACTGATTGGTGTGAAGTGTCTATGATTGTTGCTACTTTAGATAGGTTGAAAACTAGGACATAATTGAGGGAAAGTTGATGCGAAAAAAGGATTCTTCCTGGAAGTGGGATGTTAATCTCACGAACGACAGATAAGAACAGTAGAACTTCTGAAAGAAACAAAATATTGAATGGTAGGTAGGAGTCAGCATGATGTTACATGCAGAATAGGAGGGTATTGTTTTTTTTTCTTCCAACAAACTATTGTTTTGTCCATCTCTACCGAAAAACTATTGATTTGTGCTGGAGGAAGTTCAGTATTTAAGATCCTGGTTACTGACGATTCTACGGACAAGAATATTCTTGGCGCTAAAAGTTGTTAGGTATTAATACTTATATCGCGATCGAGTTCATGTTGCTCGTAGGTAACAACGATGCGGAGTTAGATTAGTGTCGACTTACTCCTTAGGTGCAGAGGTTACTGGGTTTTTTTTCCCGATGTTAAGTTTTTTATCGTTACTGCATTTTCTTCTTCCACCTGATCTCCTTTGCCAAATAATTATGCAAGTAGAGTGGCAACTGGTGGATCGCCAAAGATCTGAGCATATGCTACTATTAGTAATTTTATATCAAGATTACATCAAATTCCACTCAATCAGTACACTTTAAAGTCACAAATCTTAAAATGTAACAAGAGACTTAAAGATTTTTTTTTGGAAAGCTCATAGTTGAGAACATTTGTATTTGAAGGATAGATAACCGTGTCGAATTAAGAATATTCACAGTTAAGAGTTTGTTTGTTGTAAAAGACAGATTTAATCAAGAGGTTGTAGTAGTGTAACTATCCAAGGATTTACCAACCACGATCGATGGAGGATAATTCAGTGAGATGAAGGCAAAGCGCGCCAATTGTCAGCAAGAAACATGGCTTGATCGCGTGATGTTGTAGACAATTGGTTGAGAATCACCATCTTGACATGACCAGCTGCTGTTTCACCAGCACGAGTGGCGAGTTCCAGGTAAACCACAGCTTTCAGCATCTCCCCTTCCTGCCCAAAACATCACCAGTTATCCATCAGAAGTCGAACCCTAATTACTACACGTATTATACCGTGATGAAGTAGATTCTACATGTATTGAAATCATGTTTTGCATGACTTACAATCCTAGTTCAACATTTTGCTATTTATAGCCGTTCCACATGCCAATTAGACAAATCCACTCAATCAAATTGATGTACTGTAAATTATTCATTCAATAAAAAGCAAGTGAATAATTCATACAGAGAAGAGGCAGAGTCCATGCTCGAATTGAGCTTTACTATGACCGCGATCAGCTGCCCGCTTCATCCATTTCTTGGCGTGTCTATGACTCTGCGCCAAACCTGCTCCGATAGAGTAGCATAACGCAACATTGTACATAGCACGCACATACCCACCTCCTGCCGCTTTTAGATACCATCTACCCTGCAAAAGTCACAAAATTGTAATGTAACAACTAACAAGACATTTTGAAGAGTCCCAAACCTATTTGCTGACACAAAAAACACAAATTAAGCATGCAAACAACACTTAAATCAACAATTGAACTTCAAAATGATCATCCATAGCCAGAAACACTTACAGCCTCCTCGAGATTTTGATCCACACCGCGCCCTTGGTGCATACAAAGCGCGAGTTGGTATTGGGAGCGAACATGGCCACCAAAAGAAGCCTCAAGTAGCCATCTTACAGCTTCTTTCGGTCTCATTGGCTCACCTGCAAAAGTACCACAATCACCAATTACAATCACAATTCGCAACAACTAACCGCATGAAAACTTCCAAAATTCCATAATTCTCAAAAACCCATACCTTGCAAGTAAGAGAGACCAAGATTGCACATGGCAGAAGCGTCCCCGAGTTCAGCTGCTTTTAGATACAACTCAATTGCCTTCTCCTTCTTCCCTAATTCCCAATAAATTAGCCCAGCATCAACCATCGCGAGCGTAGACCCACGCGCCGCGGCTTTCAGGAAAGAATCCAAAGCTTTATCCAAATTAGGGCGAACACCGCCTCTCCCGTGCTTAAACCGTTTGCCCCATTTTAGTAACACCATCGCTTCTCTCAGCGGTTTAAGCGCGTCGCTCCAGGATTTACACACCAACGAGGCTGCTCGCAAATTAGGGAGTGTAAAAGAGGCGGAGATTCTAATCAATAAGTCGAACGGAAGCGCGGAGAAATCCTGGGCAGTGGATTTTGCGGTGGCGGTCGTTGATGACGAGGGCAGTGGATGGGTTTTGAAAGCGGGAAAAGAGAATGAGATCGGGATGGATTTGAAACGCGAGCCGTCTGATCGAGCCGGCCATGTCCTCTGCTTCATACTTTCCGGCAGAGGAGCAGGTGTGTTGTGTGTGTGAAATGTAAGTGGAGAAAATTCTTGGACAAAAGGAAGTCGACCGATTTTTATTTTATTTTACTTTCCCTTTTTTATCATTTTTTTTTGTAGGTGAAGAGAGATATACAAATAGCAATGGTTACATTTGGCCACGTCACCAGAGGGTCCCACTGAGAGCTATTGCTCACTTGAAAATTCTGAAAATAAGGAGAAGAATTCGATGATTTAAATAAATAACGTGTGCAGGATCACGGACTTTGTGTTTTATGATATACTCCTTCCGAATTTTTACTGTTTATAATATTTATTTTATCTTTTTCTAAATTAATATTTTGTATAAATGACAATTATTTTTTTATGCATCAACCCAATTTGATGATGGTATTTTAATTTGAGTGAAAATTAGGAATAAAAATAAAACAATGTGGAATAAAATAATATCAAAGATCATAGTGAAACTTTTTTTTACTATTTCAAAGAGTCATTTAATTAGAATCAGAAGGAGTATATCAACAAACTACAAATTGGTCGAATTTGGTCCGACTTTTATATTTTTACCAGTAAAACAATTAATAAATTATATGCTTATTATTATAGACGATAAAATTTTAAGTTTTTTTTTTCCCTTGGAGAGGGGATTTAACTTTTTTAAGTCGGCCTTAACTTGTTTGGGATCGACCTATGGTTTACCATTTTAGATCGATCTCATGTTCTGTTTCAGCACATATTTTGTATTGTTGTTTGTAATAGGGTTTATGATCAAACCCTATTATAAAAAATAAATTGAAACATTGTAATTATTATTTTGTACGATTTTAGAAAGTATACTAATGGCAAATTTTACATTTTTTATTTGAGCATAAATAAAAATTTAAAGGAGAATACTCGAGCTCAAGATAGCTTGCATTTTTCCTATTTTTCAAAAAATATTGTTCAACTATAAGTTGGATTGTGTATGCACACTTTAGGCTTATTACTCTTCTTGTTTTGTAATTTAAGTCACTTCATAGATACTTCTCTATCCTTATCAAAGAGTATGGTTAAGTTATAAGTTTATTGGTCACTATCTACCGCTTGCAACTTGACGATCATTTAAATTTTATTTTAACAAATAATTGTGTATTGAGTTGTCATGTGATAGTAGTTTGGATTAAAAAGGAGTGGAATTAAAATCTTCCAACAAAAAAGTTTGTGTTTAAATAATGGATACTAATCATTTAGTAAATGTATTATTTTATTGACGATTATGAGACTTTACATATTCGGTAAACATCAATCGACATGGGTTTAAACTTTGAAGACCAATGACAAGCGAACGTGACATTCACTTGCGTGAAAAGTAGAAAAGTAGAGTAGTTTTTTTTTATATATATATAAAAAACTTACGCATGCTATAACTCTTTTGCAGTACATATATAAATTTTTGGTAGATAGGGCTTACATCGTAAAAATTTAATCGTCAAAGGGTAAAATTGGTACAAATTTGTAATCTTGTTGCCTTGTCTTCTCAATATAGTAGAGTGTCGTTAAGTTCAAGTCGTACAAGGACGTCACATTCGTCAGAAAACCAAGAGACCAACGACTCAAGTTCTAATAAGCAGTAATAATTTTCGCACTGCAACTAGTTGGGCCGGCTCTAAAAGCCCACCTAATCGAATTTCCATGACCTGGTTAGAGTAAGCTTTGTTTGTGGGTTTCTGGCAGGCCCATGAAATATTTTTCACATGGGCCTCACGAACTAAAAGCTTTGTTGGCTTCCAATAAATTCTCTCTCTTCTTATGTGTGATAAATAATAAATCTTACACACACAAAAATAATAATAAATAAATATTAGAAAATGTTAGTTCTTTTTTTTTTCCAAAAATAATAATAATAATGCTATAGTATTTAATTATATTAGGTTTATAGATGACTATGGTGAGAAAGAAGATGAAAGCGTGAGGCCGCACCTACCGAATTATTTTATTTATTGCACATTATAGAGTATGCACAAGGAGTAGATGAATACGCAATCACTACGTTAGTCTTAGGTACAAAATTGGGTATAAAGAAATTAAATAGTAACCGATATGGGTGGCCAATATTTAATTTCAAATACGGTGTAATAAATCTTGGGGACAAACTACAAAACCAGTGAGGTAATGAATAGAAATGGTTAGACACGATTTTTATTTATTTTTTAATAAACCGATATGGTTGCACCCAATTACCTAAAACATAGGTCATTCGTGTATATGTTGATTAATTTATTTATTTTTTTCACAAACGGAGGTGATTCGAGTTTTTACGAGTATATGTACCTCCAACCAATTATAACCAATGAGCTACAACGCTATATGTCCATCGGCTGGTTAATTATTTAATTAATGAAATAATTTATTTGTTTATTTTTTAAGAGATCACTACTCGTAATTCTTGGCTTTCTTCAAACGGGTTCTTGGCTCCCACTAATGCACTTCTCGTTAAAAAAAATCATTTCAGAATTTTCTTTTTTACTTTTTTTTGAAATCTAAATTAGAAATTTCAGAAAATTTGTTGTTTATGCATGACTAACACATTCACACATAAACAAGAAAAGTTTATGCGACGATATGATAAGGTTATGTTTTCTTTTGTCTTGTTATGTGAAAATTATACGTAAATGCTAACTAATTTCTACTTTTTTTACTACTCACATAAGTAATAAGGTTGGGTGTAAAAGGATCATATATTGAGTTTTTATAAAATTTTATGCTCGATAACTTAATTATGAGTAGACATACTCGAAATAAGGAAGAATACAATCACTCGTTGCCTACATTGATCTACTAATTAAGAACCGCTAAAAAGGTGAGAAAAATAGAACCAATTTGGAATTAGACTTATGAAAGAAAAAAAAGTGTTGAAATTAGACTCTTTTCTACCCTGGCTATTAGCCTATTATGCCTTTTTTTTTTCTGTTTTTTTGAGAGGGAAAAAAACAGGCGGTATTGTACTATTTTGATAGGCCAAATTGCTTTTCTTGACAAAACATATGAAAGTTGGAACTTTGACTAGGTTTTGCTCATATGATCAAATAATTTTGTCCAAACTCTTTGTTGTTGTTTTTTAATCCTTGAGCTCACATCATAATCATGCATGAATAAGAGGAAGGGAAGGGACAGTCAAACCTGTCCGCGCAGCTAGCCGTGCCCACACATGCAAACCAACAATACCTCATTTTGTAATTTGGTGCGCAGTAAAATCCACACTCAACTCTCCTTTTCTTTTTATTTTTGGAATTCTTTGCATTATTAAACTCAACCAAACGAGAAATTATTAGATACATCGGGTATATTATATACAACATTATATTCACCGATCACAAAAAAACATAAAGCTCATACTTGATTTATTTTTTATGAGTGAGCGAATTTAACATTGCACGAGAAAATATTGCAAAATTAAATAGTTATAAATAAATAAATAAGTAAATTAAATTTAAAAGATATTGCAAGAAATTTATATAAAACTATAAATTTATTACCGGTCATTACCTGACAAAAAAATTTACATGATCGAGTTTTCACAATACTCATTGTAGAGAATGTCCTTTCTACACTTGTTGTAGGAACACGTAAAATTAATGTTAATTTTATAAAAGAGAATATAAGAGGATAAATAATAATTTCATGAGAGAGAAAACAAAAGATAATTAGATACAATTTTTTTTGTTTCGGCCCGTGCTCATGAAGTTGTATACACTTGATGTATCCTAGGCACGGTACCCACCCAATTTAAAGGCAGTACTTTGTTGTTTTGCTAATCTTTTGAAGCATAAGAAAGGAAAAAAAGTACAAATTCTCACTGCCATTTTCCCAGTTGCTCAGGAGAGAGCCCACCAATGACCAAACACTGTTACCAATTAATTTACCACTCCACTCGTTGCAGAGTTTGGCATGTTGAATTTGACAAGTGATTTCGTTCGTACTCTTTGCAACTCCACAATTTCAGTGTCAGTAAACGTGTTCTATCAGACAAAAGCCCAAGATGCCTTAACTGTGAGTTTTTTTTTTCAAGAATACTATATAAATTACTATCCGATACTCTTATTGTATTCACGTGTTCATCGAATACTTCTCATGTTTGTTCAAAATTCTCAATTTAGACATGTATATATTTTAGCTCTTAAATCTCATTTTTTCAACATTGATTCAATTTAACTCTCGATTTTTTATTGTGAAAGAATTAAAAATTCCAGAAAACCTAAAAAAATAAAATCAGTTTCCTAGTTGGCAAGGAAATACGACATGTAAAGTTCTATTTTCTCTCAAATTTATACTATTTTTGTACACAAATGTGAGATTCAATTTGGTATAAACAATCAATCATAATCCAATGAGCTTATGGTTTGAATCTACAAAAACCATTATATATCGACCATCTTCCCTGCGTATTTATAAAAGTTAGGAATCGGTTGTGAATACTTTATGTATAATGTTTTTCTTGTAATGCACTCCATAAATTTTTACCAGAAGATCTGAGAACCAAATTGAATACGGATAATTTTTTGCAGTGCTATAATCTCTTCTAGAAATCACGTGATGTTCCTGTATACGTATAGATTTGGACTTCCTCTGCTCAGCAGCTCACCTGCTCTTCAAAAATTTAACAAAACTTAACAAATGAATTGAATATTATTTCCACATAAAATATATATCTTCGTGAATCAGGAGAAATTATTGTGTTGCCTCGGCTTGTTACTATATATATCAGGTGTTAGTTAACAATATAAATTGATAGTATATGCTGGAAGTTGGAAACCATTGTCTCATAGATTTTTTTTCGTTGGTATATTATTAATCAATTGAACTACAATCTCGTATGTAAATTATTTAATTGTTTTTTTCATACATACAGTTATTGTATATTTCTTTAAAGACAAATTTAGTGGGTGGCTCTAGAATAAATAATACAGAGTACCCAATTCAAACCACATCCCTTAGCATATATCCTTGCATATATATATAGATAATGCATGCACCTGTTTAAATATTTGTTGCTTGCTCCCTTAAGTCCTTTTGGCGAAAGAATCAAAGAACGCATACATACTTGTTTAGTTGAGTATAATGTTTGAGACGTTTCATTTAAATACGCTTAAATGATAGTTAGGAGTTTTCAAAAAAAAAAATAATAATAATAATCATATTATATAGCACTGCCATAAATTCTAAAGAAATCAGACTAAGTTGTAACTTATAAGAAAATGGGTAAGAGAATTGTTCCTCAATTCTAACATGTTGAATATCTATTTTTTTGGAAATTTAAATATATTCAAATAAAAACAGTCTTTTCGTAAAAGTAGACATAAAATATTATGAGTAAAAAAAGTACACAATGGTAGGTAATGGGGAACACTGATCGTGAAAATGTGTCTATTATAGTCAATAAATATGTAATTCATTGATTATTTTGTTAATAACAAATGTATCTATAGAAGCGGATCCATGTTCAAATTTCATCACCGCCATTAAAAAAAGAAGCTCGTGTGATCACCAATAATGCAACCCAAATACTTACATTAATTTACCAAAATGACTATGCAATATAATAATGACAAGTAAGATTCACATTCTTCGTTGGACGTGTCGCAGCACAATTGCCCAAGTGACTGCTCCGATCCCAAGGAGGCTTTGTTTAATAGTAATATTCATTGCACAAACCAAAACCCTTTTCCTGTAATTCAGATTAGTTGAATTTTTTTTTTTTTAAAGGTGGATTAGTTGAAGTTGAAACTCCTTTCATGCCACACACCTTTTTTCCCCCTTTAACCCAAAACTAAAAGGAAAATAGTGGGTGTGATTCGGTGCCTTTTTAAGATAACATATCTCGTCATTTATATATCAAAATAATTAAATATCTACAATTATATATATAGTTTATTGATTAACTATGAGTAATAAAATAGCAGTAGAATTTCAAATTTACTAGTAAATTGCGGCTTGCGGATGAAACATTAATATATAACAATAAAGTATTAAGTTTGAGTCTCGCCTAATTTATTTATTTTTTTGAATACCATGTAGATATATATACATATACATGGGAATGAAAGTTGTAGATAGAGAAGATGAGAGGGTGAGATGAGATTTGGATTGAATTGGATTACAAAATTGCAAAAGTGATCACTTATAGGTCAATTATTGGTCCGCCAAATTAAAAAAAAATAGAAACAAATAATATTTAAACTCTAATAAAGTTCATCCAAGCCCTCTAACTGATCACATAGGATTCTAATCTTATACCAATCCACATGTTATTTGTCCTTTTGAATATGAGTTATCACAAAAGCACTATAGAGAACCTTCCCTCCCACTATACCATTACATTACCCGTAAGACTAGTTGGGTGGGTGGGGGG
>NBIL01137239.1:0-20388 GCA_002752925.1 Viola pubescens var. scabriuscula | reverse complement strand
ACAAAATATATGCTTCGAAAAAAGATAAAATGACAAGTACTCCAAATAGTAGAAAAACGTAGAAAAGTGACAATTATTCGAAAACGTAGGGAGTAACACTTATAATATTTTAGCGTACATATTTAACCATTTGAGTATTGAATATTAGATTATAATTTAACTGATTAACACATATCACTTTTATGGTATAAATTACGAATTTCAATCTCTCATAATATTAATTATACAACAATTTTTTATTTATAAAAAAATAATTTCATTATCCATTCACACTATCACACTATCCAAATAATTTTTTCTCAACCTTATTTTGATGAAATAAATAATTTCAAACTCAATATAACCATAGATAGTCTTAATTTAATACATTTTAAAAATAACACTTCCTACAAAATAAAAAGAATAAAATGTCGAGTTTTAATCGTTTTTATCTACGTAAAAAAATAATATTACATGTAATTACGACAAAAAATAAATAAATTATTTTCATCTCTCAGCTCTTACTCTTTTAAAAGCTGTACTAGTATTTGATTAGATTCATGTCTAACAAAATGGATTTACTAAAAAAGAAAAAAATCTAATAAAATGGACCGAAAACCTATTTGATGGTAAGAGACTAATTAAATAATGATAAAAAGGGTAAAACTGCGTAAAGTAAACGGCTAGACAGAACAAAGATTTGTCGTTTGGTCAGATGTAAAACGTAATCAACGAGAAAAAAAAATCGAGAAACCGAAAAAATAAATAAATAAAAAGCAAAGAAAGGAAGAATATTGTGGAAAAAAAGAGAGTTGGTATTGTGATGGTCTGATAAAATAGAATTAACCACCACACCCACTTGATTGTTATTTTTTTGACTGGGCAACCGCAGGAAGGAGAGGCAGTGCCTATTACTTGCTAAATCCACCTTCTCTCTCGCGCCCAAATCGTCTCCGATCATCTCTTTCCCTCTCAAACGTTCGTCTCTTCTTCATCTTCGCCATTTCCTGATCCTTCTTTTCTATCAATCAAGCTATCCGTTTAATCCAGCAAATATTCAAAATACGCCACATACTGATCCATTTTCAACGGTACGCATGTCACATTTCCGTTTTCTTTTCTGTTTTTTTCAATCTTCTCCATATCACCGACAACAATGTTGTTTTATCTCCGATCTGCCTCTGATAATTATTTCCTCTGTTTTTTTTTTTTTATTTAGCCCTGGATATTGTTTTCGATTGTTGTTTGGTAAGCATGGAAATGCAATCATTTCTGTGCTATCTTTATTATATACATGAATGTTTGAGCAGGAGATACTTGATTGATTAGCTGCATTGATCTATAGATCTTTCATTACACAAAACAGAAATACAAGTATTGTTTATTCAATTCTATGTGTAGAAATAGGTGTTTCGAACTTAATGTAGGTGCCTTATGAGCTAGATCCCCCGAATATTTGAATCGTTTCTGCTCGAATTTTCAACTGGTTAACAGCTATGGTTTTGAGTTTATGCGCCGCTCACCTAAACCAGAGCATCTAGTCTGAGTATCATGAATGATGTAATGTGCTAAATCTGTCTTTCTGCAAGCAATTTGAAGATAAACTAGTGATTTACATTCAGTTGCCCCGAACCCAATTGAAACCTCTGTGTTCTAACAGTTTTGGTACTTGATGCTCTTGTTTTTGTTAATGATTTTTAATGGAACTTAATTTAATGTCAGATTCTGTTTACTTATAGGTGCTTGTACTATAAATAGCTTGGATGAGTGTTTATTAGGTTTTTAAGACGACCTTACAATGGATGATGAAGAAGAAAAGAAGGAGACTAGAGAAATTTCCAGGAAGGATCTAGATATTCCTGAAGTTGGTAGTGTTGTAGAAGATATTGAAATAACATCTTTCCAAGAAAATGAAAATGTAATCAGTGGTGGTGAAGTAGAGTCAGGGAACTATGATATAATATCGGAAAGGCGTGATTCTGTAGATACAGTTGGTGAGGAAGAACAGTTTGAACAGGTATCCTTGAAAGATCAAGAGAAGGCTTCTGGTAAGCATGAGGCTGGTTTCATGGTTTCAAAACGTTCATCTTATTCGGATAATGGGGGGCGTTTGTCTGATCAATATGAAGAAACCCCTCAAACTATATCGGGCAATACCGGTGTGGAGTGTGGATCCTCCTCCGCCTCAGCAATTGAAAATGATGGCTCCTTTTCCAGCCCTGGGCCTGAGAGACAATTTAGTCATACCATTAATCAATCACCTTCGTCAACCAGTTTAGATTCTTATTACTTAGGAGATGGATTCTCTTCTGCAGGTTCACCACATAGGCATAAGACTAAAGGTGTTATCCCCAATGTGTCTCCAGAGTTATTGCATTTGGTGGATTCTGCTATTATGGGAAAGGCTGAGAGCTTGGATACGCTGAAGAACATTGTGAGTGGAGTTGAAAGTTTTGGAAGTGAAGAGGAGTGCTCAGAGAGCATTGCTTACTTGATTGTGGACTCTCTCCTGGCCACAATGGGTGGTGTTGAAAGTTTTGAGGATGAGGATCACAACCCCCCCAGCGTAATGCTAAATTCTCGGGCTGCAATTGTGGCTGGTGAGCTTATTCCCTGGCTTCCTTGGTTGAGTGATACTGCAGTTTTCATGTCCCCTAGGACACGGATGGTCAGAGGATTGCTTGCCATATTACGGGCTTGCACAAGAAATAGGGCAATGTGCTCTATGGCTGGTTTATTAGGAGTTCTTTTGCGATCAGCAGAGAAAATATTTCTTCAGGATGTTGGTTTGGCAGAACACAGGAGATGGGATGGAACTCCTCTATGTTACTGTATCCAATACTTAGCTGGGCATTCACTTAGTGTTACTGATTTGTACAGATGGTTGCAAGTTATCACAAGAACGCTCACAACTCCATGGTCATCTCCATTAATGCTTGCGATAGAAAAGGCAATGGGTGGAAAGGAGTCAAAGGGGCCGGCATGTACTTTCGAGTTTGATGGTGAAAGCTCTGGTTTGCTTGGTCCAGGGGAGAGCCGATGGCCCTTTGTTAATGGATATGCATTCGCAACATGGATCTGTGTTGAATCATTTGCAGACACACTGAACACAGCTACTGCTGCTGCGGCCATTGCTGCTGCTGCAGCAGCCACATCTGGAAAATCATCTGCTATGTCAGCTGCAGCTGCTGCTACTGCACTTGCTGGTGAAGGCACAGCCCACATGCCCAGACTATTCAGTTTCTTAACTGCTGATAACCAGGGGGTAGAAGCTTACTTTCATGCACAATTTTTGGTTGTTGAAAGTGCGTGTGGAAAGGGAAGGAAGGCTTCTTTGCATTTCACACATGCTTTCAAACCCCAATGCTGGTACTTTATTGGGTTGGAGCATGTTTGTAAGCAGGGATTGATTGGGAAAGCAGAGAGTGAGTTAAGGCTGTATATTGATGGATCCTTGTATGAAACTCGCCCTTTTGAGTTCCCCCGGATCTCAAAACCTCTTGCTTTTTGCTGCATTGGGACTAACCCACCTCCTACAATGGCTGGCTTACAACGCCGTCGTCGCCAGTGCCCTTTGTTTGCTGAGATGGGACCTATTTATATATTTAAGGAACCAATTGGGCCAGAAAGGATGGTACGCCTAGCTTCCAGGGGAGGGGATATGCTGCCCACTTTTGGTAATGGTGCAGGGCTGCCTTGGTTGGCTACAAATGATACTGCTCGTACTATGGCAGAGGAAAGCTCACTTTTGGATGCAGAGATTGCCGGATGCATTCACCTTCTCTACCACCCCAGTCTTCTTAGTGGGCGTTTCTGTCCAGATGCTTCCCCTTCTGGTGCTGCAGGTGTGTATATCATGTAATTTGGGATGAGAAAATACTAAATAGTATGGTTACTGATCTCTGAATTTTGTGCTGTATAACGTATATTAGCTTCGTGCTAGTTGTATTTATGTGTGTTTTAGGTCCTTGTCGTATTAGCTATATGCAGCGCACTTACATTGATGCAATATTTTTCTTCTCTGGTATTGGGTTTATCCCAATTTCCTTAATTAGTTAATACTACTATCTGCTGCATGACTGGAGTAGTAATATTTAAGTTGTCTCTTTCAGTTTGGTCTAAAGCTTGCTAAATTTTTATTAGAACCCTAAATCTTAGTTAAGGGGTATATTAATGAGCTGAATTTGGTTGCATCTATGTTGCTACTTAATAATTTATATTGATAATATTTCAGGTATGCTCCGACGACCAGCTGAGGTTCTTGGACAAGTCCATGTTGCAACTCGAATGCGACCTGTTCAGGCTTTGTGGGCATTAGCTCATGGAGGCCCCTTGTCTTTACTTCCTATGGTGGTAAGCAATGTCAATAAAGACAGTCTGGAGCCAGAACAAGGGAGTATTCCCTTGGCTTTAGCTACTGCTGCTCTAGCTGCTCCTGTATTCCGGATTATTTCCATAGCCACTCAGCACCCAAGGAACAATGAAGAGTTGTGGCGTTCTAGAGGGCCTGAAGTTCTTTCCAAAATCTTAAACTTTCTCCTCCAAACTTTGTCTTCATTGGATGCTGAAAAACGCAATGCTGTTGGAGATGAGGAGCTTGTTGCCGCTGTTGTCTCTTTGTGCCAGTCTCAAAAACATCATGCTCTTAAAGTACAGCTCTTTAGTACACTTCTACTGGATCTAAAAATTTGGAGCTTATGCAACTATGGGTTGCAGAAGAAACTTCTATCGTCGCTGGCAGACATGGTTTTATCAGAGTCGAAGGTAATGCGAGATGCCAATGCCATACAAGTGCTTCTTGACGGCTGCAGAAGATGCTATTGGACAATTCATGAGAAGGATTCTGTGAGTACTTTCCTGTTGGATGAGGCAACACGTCCAGTAGGTGAAATGAATGCTTTGGTTGAGGAACTCTTAGTGGTCATTGAACTTCTAATAGTTGCAGCTGGCCCTTCAATGGTTGCAGATGACACACACTGTCTACTTGGCTTCATGGTTGACTGCCCTCAACCCAATCAGGTAAAACTGGAATCCTTTTTGACATGAGATTTGCTGCTATTGGCTGGGGAAAAACAAAAGGTTATGATATGATTTTGTTTATATGAGGTTTCTTTTCCTTCCTTTGGTCTACGAAAATGCTGTCATGCAGCCTTTGTGCCATTTGCTTTGTATTCTAGTCAGTGACTCCTATAAACGTATTCTTCCAGGTTGCCAGAGTGTTGGATCTGATCTACAGGCTAATAGTACAGCCAAATACATCTAGATCCCTCATGTTTGCAGAGGCATTCATATCATGTGGTGGGATAGAGACTCTTCTTGTCTTGCTTCAACGGGAAGTAAAAGCTGGTGATCATAGTATCCCAGAATCAGTGGCAAAGAGTGATGATTGCTCACCAGTTCAAGAAGAAGAAATAAATGGTGATAGTGAGGTTTTGGAAAACTGTGAAAATGATGAAGTTGGAACCTTAGAGGACAAGGATTTAACTTCACTCGTTGGAGATGTTAAATCTGAACCGTCTGACACTGGTGGCTACAATGCTGTCCTTTCCACAGGCACAACGATAGAAAGGACATCTATTTCTGAAAATTCTTATATTAACAATTTGGGTGGCATAAGCCTTTCAATTAGTGCTGATAATGCTAGAAATAATGTCTACAATGTTGACAAAAGTGATGGTATTGTGGTTGCTATCATAGGCTTGTTAGGTGCTCTAGTAGCATCTGGGCATTTAAAATTTGGTTCTCATGCTCCTTCAGATATCACTAGCAACCTTTTGGATGGTGGACTGAACAATGAAGGTGGTACAATGTTTGACGATAAAATATCTCTTTTACTTTATGCATTGCAGAAGGCTCTCCAAGCAGCACCAAACAGGCTTATGACCACCAATGTGTACACAGCTTTGTTGGCAGCATCGGTACTCTTTTATTTTTATTTTTGGTGTCATCCATTTCTTTCTCTCTTCCTCTGTGTATATATATATACTCAATAACACTTATGGCAATGCACAATATCTGTTATTTATTATTATTTTTGTATGTTATATTTGTTTAGTTCTTTCCCCTTTCACAAGATTTCTTCCCCTAGTCAATTTGAACATAGAATCCATAGAATCACATGGTAATCCTTTTTTTCAGCTTTTTTTCTGCTCCTTTTTTTTTTTTTTTTTGTATTGAACATATGCTCATACCATGTTCCTAAGTTTTATGCCCGTACCATTTGCACTCCCAAAGACTCACGCACAAACTTCCATAGGCTAGTCTTTTCTCCTGTAAAGTCAAGGCTAATAGTAATTTTAAGTCTGTAATTGCATCTGCACTTGCACTTTGACGCCTCTTCTTTATTGGGAATAACTGCTTTGTGATATTGCATCACATGTTTTATAGGACATTAATTCGCTCCTGCCATAGCATTCCCGTTGTAGTAGTTCCCTTACGTTTTATTTGAAAGCTTATTGTCTTACTTTAGTTTAAAGTTGCAATTTTGCTGTCATCTTTGCGCACTTTTAAGTGCAATTGAGAATTCTATTAAAGTGGCGTCATCTACAGTGTGTAGCAAATGACTTTAAACTATGTTTCTAAGGGATCTATTTATGTTTGCTTGTCTTCTCGAAAGCTCTCTTACCAAGGGGGCAATAATTTTGTGCATTGTCTGGCTAATTATGTTATCTTGTGCTTGTGGAAATTTATAACTGTTAACATTCTTTAACTGCACCTTTTATTTTTCAGATTAATGCTTCTTCAACAGAAGATGGGCTGAACTTCTATGACTCTGGTCATCGTTTTGAACATTCACAACTTTTGTTGGTTCTTTTACGTTCCCTGCCTTATGCTTCTAGGGCCTTTCAGAGTCAAGCATTGCAGGTATTATTATATTATTCCCAATGAATCTTTCAGTACAGACACACACACAGTAATGGGATCCAATGACAAAGGTAGCTTAGTCTAATATGTCAGAGTAAAAGATAGAAAAGAATGTTTTATATTTAACAAAATGTTCTCTTTTTAAAACATATCTCAAAACATCCGTGAACTATGTTTCACTCTTAGTTCACCCAAGAAGCTCTATAGTGTTTCAAGCTCTATGTGTACCATATGGAAATTTCTTTATGAATTTCCCATTTAATTTTATCAGTTTTTCCTAGTTTCCCTAGTTTCTGAACTGTTGCTTTTAATATGATTTCAGGATCTTCTGTTTTTGGCTTGCAGTCATCCAGAAAACAGAAGCAGTCTGACAAGCATGGAGGAATGGCCTGAGTGGATGCTGGAGGTTCTAATTTCAAATTATGAGGTGATCTTATCTGACTTCATCTGGAGTTTTAATTTTGTAGATTTTATTCTTCATTTTTAAAGGCAAATGAAGTTGTGAAACATGACATTTAGTTGGGTATGGATGGATATTCAACAAGGGATGGTGTGAGTTCATCTGGCAATTTTTTTGAGGCATGCATGAATTTGCTGTTTTTTAATTGCAATACTTGTTTTCGGCAGATGGGTGCTAGCAAAGATACGAATGTATCAACCTCAGGAGACATTGAGGATCTTGTACATAACTTCCTGAGTATAATGTTAGAGCACTCAATGCGCCAGAAGGATGGTTGGAAGGTGAATATTTATATTTCCTTTTTATCAGATAACTGTTGGTTTTCCCATATGGAATGTGGTCTCAATGAAATCCGTCTAGGGATTCTGCTTTGCTCTGTTCATTGTTTGCCATTATGTGTTTTTGTTCTATTTTATTGACTCAGTCTTTTGCATGCTCATAAATGTTGTACATATCTTGTTATACCATGCATTTGCTTGGAGTTGGGTCTGAAACATTGATGCAGAGTATCAACTCATTACTTATAATAAGCAATAACACGCTATAGATTTTGAGAAGTACTAATTTTTAACTGAAGTTCAGTTCTTTAACACCTCTTTGTCAAGAATGAGCTGTTGGTTAGGCACTCAACTCCTCATGATCGAATTTTGTGTTTTGACTTGGAGAAAAGAAAAATGATGCCTATTGCCTATTGTTGATAATTGATTTGGATGATTTTCCATAATTGGATTTTCTGGGATTTTATTACCGTTAGTGGGTACACATCTCTGGTTCTAACTATTTTTGAATATGCATGACATCCTCTACTGTCTAGCTGTAGCAGCTTCATTTATTGTAACTTTCCTTTTACAGGAGGTAGAAGCCACTATTCATTGTGCAGAATGGCTATCAATTGTGGGAGGATCTAGCACAGGAGAGCAACGAGTTAGGTACTCCAACAACTTGTTTTGCTGTGAATTTTGTCTTCATTGTTTAGATATCATGCTTTGGTGATCCCACTGTAGTTGTATACATTTTGACTTTACTGTTCCTTTCATATTGAAATCATTACTTAACAGCTGACTATTGATTGTTTGTTTGGTTCATGTTCTTCCCGACTTAAAGACGTGAAGAATCACTGCCCGTATTTAAAAGAAGGCTCTTGGGTGGCTTACTAGACTTTGCTGCTCGGGAACTGCAGGCCCAGGTAATGGTTGTATTGCAACTTTTTGTTTTTCATGTATACATACCATGAGTCACTAGTTCTACCTCAGTCTATGTTGGTGTACTTTGTGTTTTTGCTTTGAATGAGTCTGGACAACTGTAAATGCTGTGAAAGGGTAACAGAAGCTTACAAGACTAATGCTGCAATTTTAAATCAAATCTATTTGGAAAATATGAAGTAGGAGTGGGATTGGAGGACATAAAATCAGTTTCATTTATCACTTCAACTCCGTTTATTTGAGTACACCGTACACGGAATTTCATGCAATTCATTTCATCATAATTTTGTGTTGTCTGATATGTGGCCAGGAGGTGAGTAACCTGATACCATTTTCACTTCAACTCTATTTTAAGTGTTGTCTAACGTAATTACTTGTGTTGCCAATAATGAAATGGATCCTGATAGTGAGTAACCTGATACCATTTTAAGTATCATACTAATAAGTTAAACTAATTGGTGGAGTTGACAACAGACTGAGATCATATTAAGCATCTATTTCAAGAGGTTATGTGGGTAGCTGGAGAAAGCTGTGTGGTTCACCATTGTAAACTTCAAACTTAACTAATACCATTTTAAGTATCATACTGATAAGTTAAACTAATTGGTGGAGTTATACAATCTCGTGACAAAGGAGGAACCTTTTAATGCTTCCCTCACAAAACCAACAGAACTTGATGTAACATGCAAGACAATAAATAACGAGAATGGGCTTAGCAGGTGAGGCAGCCGTTAATGCAAAGACTGGACAACAGACTGAGATCATATTAAGCATCTATTTCAAGAGGTTATGTGGGTAGCTGGAGAAAGCTGTGTGGTTCACCATTGTAAACTTCAAACTTAACTAATATCAGACGTACACAAAAATACTCTAGCTTCTTGATTTTCTTTGAACATTGGTGATTGAGGCAGCTACCTTTTATTTTTTTTATTCGAGTAGAATGTTACAGGGAACTTATGTCTAATCAACCTTTTCTCTTACTGCAGACTCAAGTTATCGCTGCAGCGGCAGCTGGTGTAGCAGCTGGGGGCTTATCACCTAAAGAAGCAAAGGTAGAAGCAGAAAATGCAGCTCAGCTCTCTGTGGCACTGGTGGAAAATGCCATTGTGATGTTAATGTTAGTTGAAGATCATTTACGGTTGCAAAGCAAACTTTCCTCTGCATCGAATGTTGACAGTTCCCCTTCTCCCCTTTCTCTTGTATCACCCATGAATAATCTGTCAAGTTCACTAACATCAAGTGTTGGCGATTCATTTGAAGCTTTGGGTGATCGCAAATCAAGTGACTCTGGGGGTCTGCCTCTTGATGTATGTATATGATTTTCCCCCTTTTTGTAGATTTTATAATTTTCTGCATCGCACACTAACATGAGATTTATACAAGGTTCTTGCTTCAATGGCTGATGCTAATGGGCGAATCTCCGCGACTGTGATGGAACGTCTTACTGCAGCAGCTGCAGCAGAACCTTATCAATCTGTTTCTTGTGCTTTTGTTTCTTATGGGAGCTCTGCTATGGATTTGGCTGAGGGCTGGAAATATAGAAGCAGATTGTGGTATGGTGTTGGTCTCCCTTCAAAAACAGATGCCTTTGGGGGTGGTGGTAGAGGATGGGAATCATGGAGATCTGCTTTGGAGAAAGATTTAAATGGAAACTGGATTGAACTGCCATTGGTGAAAAAGTCAGTTTCCATGCTCCAAGCTTTGTTGTTGGATGAGTCTGGGCTAGGTGGTGGTCTTGGTATAGGTGGAGGATCAGGTACGGGTATGGGTGGAATGGCAGCACTATACCAGTTATTGGACAGTGATCAACCATTTCTTTGCATGCTTCGCATGGTGCTTCTATCGTTGAGGGAGGAAGACAATGGGGAAAGCAGCATGCTCATGAGGAATGTAAGCATGGATGAGGGGGTGTCAGAAGGATTAAGCCGACAAATTGGCAGTACTATGTCCACAGAAAGCGCTCGAATGTCAATAAGACAACCACGCTCCGCGTTGTTGTGGAGGTAATTTAACCTTTTTCTAATTACTAGTTTGCCGTTATTATATGGGGAAATTACTCTTTTGTTTACATGGAATTATTCGGTTCATTTTATCATTAAGAAAAATAATTTTTTGTGTTGAGTTATCTAGCTCCCTGTCCCATCTTGTGTATGCTGGCTTTCACATGGTCATGCTCATACTTTTCTCCTTTGTACAGTCAAATTTCTGTTTACTTAAATTTAAGATTCCTCATTATGAATCTTTCGCATTTGGTCATGATCATGCGATGTATTGATGATCTTTATGATTGTTTTATGTGAGTTTCTGGTGTCAGGTCTTACTCTGCAGTGTTATATCCTTGCTATTACCAGCATTTCTATTGTGTGGTGGTTTAACTAATTTATATGTTTACTTTCAGTGTGCTTTCACCTGTTCTGAACATGCCGATTTCTGATTCGAAGAGGCAAAGGGTGTTGGTTGCATCTTGTGTACTTTATTCTGAGGTTAGTGCTGGTTGAAACTCACACTGCTATTCCACCTACTTGATGTAGGTAGATGCTAATATTGTCTTTTTCTCACTAATTGCTTTAATAATACCTTATAGAAGCATGTTTGTTACAGGTATGGCATGCTGTCAGCAGAGACAGAAAACCACTTCGCAAACAGTACCTTGAGACAATTTTACCTCCCTTCGTTGCTGTATTGCGTAGGTGGCGGCCACTTTTGGCTGGAATTCATGAACTTGCTACTGCTGATGGCTTAAATCCTCTTGTTGTTGATGACCGTGCATTAGCTGCTGATGCACTACCTATAGAGGTATATTATGTTCCTTCTCTTTGGCTTAACCTGTGCCTTATCATGTGTTCATGGAAGGCACCCTAGTACATGCTCTCCTTTTCGCATAATTGTTCTCTCCTTTGGCTGATACTTTTTGACGCTCAAATATTTCTCTTGTGAAAAGATGATGGGATGAGCGTTATTTATTTATTTGGTTATTTTTCCACTAGCTCTATATTCAACCTCTCATGTTAGCACCTCCGCTTCTTTATGATAGAACTCATAACTGATCAAAAAAATTCCGTGTTTGGGATGAAGTATGTAATACTTAGCCTGAAGAATCCACTGCCTGCTTGTTTCCCCACCACTGCTTGGAGTTGTCATCATGTCTTTGATTTCTTGTTTCATTTTTCACTTGAATTGTTTAGATGCGCCTCTTTATTTTCTCTTTGTTTTGGGTAGTGTTTATTTTCTAGTTTGGCACGATGTCTTTGTGTTGCTGCATTCTGAGTCTTTTCAATCTTTTTTCCTTCAGGCTGCTCTATCAATGATCTCCCCAGGTTGGGCAGCTGCTTTCGCATCACCACCTGCGGCAATGGCACTAGCAATGATTGCTGCTGGTGCGGCAGGTGCGGAATCCCCAGCTCCACCAACAACTTCACACCTTAAGCGTGACTCTTCCTTGCTTGAACGCAAAGCAACTAAGCTACATACCTTTTCAAGCTTTCAAAAGCCCTTAGAGATGCCTAATAAATTGCCAGCTCTCCCGAAGGACAAGGCTGCTGCAAAAGCTGCTGCCTTGGCAGCCGCACGTGATCTTGAGCGAAATGCTAAGATTGGTTCTGGAAGGGGCCTGAGTGCAGTTGCTATGGCCACATCTGGACAGCGAAGGAATGCTAGTGATATGGAGCGTGTGAAAAGATGGACTAATGCAGAAGCCATGGGGGTTGCATGGATGGAATGTCTGCAACCAGTCGATACCAGATCAGTCTATGGGAAGGATTTCAACGCTCTGTCCTATAAGTTTATAGCCGTCCTAGTTGCAAGTTTTGCTTTAGCAAGAACCATTCAGCGATCGGAGGTCTGAGTAGTGTTAGCCTAATATTTCCATTACTTTTTTTTTGGGTTTTAATTAATATTTCCATTTCTTGAAGTACCAACACTTTAATGTTTTCTTTTTCTCCCTCTAGGTTGACAGGCGTGCTCAAGCTGATTTGATAGCCCGACATCGTTTATCTGGTGGAATTCGTTCATGGCGGAAACTTATCCACTGCTTGATAGAGATGAAGAGTCTTTTTGGACCATTTGGGGATCATTTGTGCAGCCTTGAATGTGTATGCTTCCAGAAAACTTTTCTTTCTGTACATTTTGGCATCTGATGTTTTTGGACCTATGGGCTGAGTCTGCTTTATATGATCTTCCTGAAACTTACGATTGTGTAGGTCTTTTGGAAGCTCGATTTCATGGAAACTTCTTCAAGGATGAGAAGGTGTTTGAAGAGGAATTACAGGGGTTCTAATCATTTGGGTGCGGCTGCCAATTATGAAGAAACCGAGATGAAACATGATCGTGGGGATGTTCCTATTCTGGCAGCAGAAGCAATTGCAATGGAGGCACTAAATGGAGATGAACATGTGGACGTTGATAACTTACATGTTAGAGCCCATGAAAGAGAACCAAGTGAGGAGAATCAGTCACGACTATCTGGAACAATGGATCAAGACCTGCAGCCCTCCACAGAATCTGGTGATACTCAACATACTATCAAGCAAGAATTAGAAAGTGCATCACTAGTTGCACCAGGATACGTTCCGAGCGAACTGGATGAAGGAATCATTCTTGAGCTTCCATCATCCATGGTCCGGCCATTGAGGGTCATACGTGGAACCTTTCAAGTAAGCTTCAAATGTCAACTGATGACACCTTTTTTCTTTTCTTTTCTTGTACTTTGCTTTATTCTGCTTTATGTGGTTTATATTATGATTTTAATTTACTTCATTTTCCCATTCTTTGCACTTCCCAATTTTTAAGGTGGATTTATGAGGTTGTTTTAAAATATTGGTCAGTACGTGCCTGCACTGGCTGATATGAACTGGTATCGGTGCCTTCTGATTATGGATATGAACTGGTATAGGCAAAATGATTGGATTCACATATGTACCAGGCGAATACTGGTCTGTGCCAGTCAGTATTTGTGCCAGCTCTGTATCACTTTATAAGTAGAAGATATGTAAACATATTTTTTGAAAAAAATTGTGCCACCACCTTTTGTCTCTATCCGAGTAGGCAGGTTGTAGATAATTTATGTTGTTGTATGAAGTTTATGATTGTAAACTCTTATTAGTGTTGTCATTTTGTTTACTTAGCTTTATTCAAGATAAATAAGTTTTGGAAAGTTTTTATCATGAACTGCCAGCCTTCTCACCAACATCATTTGCTGTTTTGGGTTTGATACTGCTCCTGCTCAGATGATGTGCAGTAGTATCTCACTAATCATTTCATCGTCTTTTATCTGCTCAACAGAAGTGGCTGCTAAACAATCTTTTGCTTCAATTGATAGGATTTAAATAGAGAGGCTTGTTTCTTGTTTCTCAGAACATAATTGGAAACATCACATTTAGTGTGACTTGCTTACTTCAATGTAGCCATCATGTTTTTGTTTATGAACATGTGCCCATTTGTTTCTTTCAGGTAACAACTAGGAGAATAAATTTTATAGTTGACACTACTGAGAACAATGCTGTAGATGGAATTGAATCTTGTGAACTGAGGGACCTACAAAAGGATCACAGCTGGTTGATGTCTTCCCTCCATCAGATTTATAGCCGAAGGTAAAGTTATTTTTAGCTTTGCTTGTATTCTTAGATTTTCTTCATTTTTTTCTTCTTTAATCAACAAAATTTGAGAACCTTAGTTTATAAAGTATGTTGGACATGAGGATAAAACTGCAAGCATTTTGGTTGGCCAAGAGTAATTATTGGAAGACTCAGCTTTTGGCAGTAGTAAATAAAAATAATTTGCATTTTAAACAAGTACAATTCCTCTTCATAGCTGGGATGCAAGTTGTTTTGGTGCAAATTGACCGTTGGATTTTAAGACTTCAAATTTAAACTGATTTCAAGAATGCAAAGTGATTTCCTTGTGACCTGCTTATGCCCTTCTTGTCAACTGGTATTAGGAATGTATTAAAATACTTGATTCTCTTTTCAATGTGCTTGTTGGTAGGCAGACTGACTTCCGCTACTTGATTCTTTTCTCTCTTGTCAGTGGCCATAACACACATGTATATGCCATTTTGTTTTGCAAGCAGGTATCTTCTAAGAAGAAGTGCTCTGGAATTGTTTATGGTTGATCGTTCAAACTACTTCTTTGATTTTGGGGTATCATGACTTTAGACTTCTTATCCATTTCATTTACTTCCATAACTAGAATTCTGCTTGTGAATGTTGCTTCTGCATTATTATCATCATTAACTTCTCTTCACAGAGTACTGAGGCACGGAGAAATGCTTATCGAGCTATCGTTCAATCACGCCCTCCCCATTTGAGCAATATTTATCTGGCAACTCAGGTCTTCAACTTATTTCATGACTATTTTATTTTTTAAAATCCTTAGAAGACTCCTTTGCCCTTGCATTTTCCTGACAGCATGCTTGGAATTGTCTCTCTTGAGTCTTCTGTGTAGCCATTTTATTAAACAGTTGCTTGTTTTTCTTGTTGTAGAGACCTGAACAACTTCTGAAGAGAACTCAACTTATGGAACGCTGGGCCAGATGGGAGGTTAAATTCCAAATGAACTTCAGCTGTTTCTTCCTCGAATCTCATTTACATTTGCAACTTCAGCATCTTTTCTTTACCTTAAAATACAGAATGATACTAAGTAAAATCTAACCATATGCAGATCAGCAATTTTGAATATTTAATGCAGCTCAATACCCTCGCTGGGCGTAGTTATAATGACATAACTCAGGTGGCTCTCATGGCTTATTTATTACTTAATGTGGGAACGATAGTAGTATGTCCCTTAATTCCTTTTGTTTCCTTGCAGTATCCAGTTTTTCCATGGGTTATCTGTGATTACACTTCAAAGAATTTGGATCTTGCGGATCCATCTTCATACCGAGATCTTTCAAAGGTGGCTTAATTTTAATATAGACTTAATTTACTGCGTACTTGCACCATCTATTGTGATTATAGCCTCATGTTCACCTGCAGCCTGTTGGGGCACTAAATCCTGATCGGCTACGGAAATTCCAAGAGAGATATTCTAGCTTTGAAGATCCAGTCATCCCCAAATTTCACTATGGTTCTCACTACTCAAGTGCTGGGACGGCAAGTTTCCCACCATTTTTTTTTTTTAGAAGCTGTTGGTTTTCTCGTAGTTTTGATATTAGCATTAGCCCTGTACTTGGTTGAGGATATCTTTTTATTAAAGTTTGTGGAGATTGTTTTTTCTTCAAGCTTATTATCGTCATAATGATTGTTGGTTTTTCTATGACAGGTGTTGTATTATCTTGTTAGAGTTGAACCATTTACGACACTGTCAATTCAACTACAAGGAGGAAAATTTGATCATGCTGATCGGATGTTTTCAGATATCCCTGCCACCTGGAATGGGGTTCTTGAGGACATGAGTGATGTGAAGGAATTGGTATGTACTTGTTTTTTGTATTATGATTTGACCTTTTTCCCTTGATATATTCCGTAATTATTTACAGGCAAGACACCTAATTAATTCTAATTATTAAAATTTGTCAAATTATCCTACATAAAAAATTAAGTTACGCATTATTGGCCAATTTTTGAATTGCTACCATGATATGGCACACTGAGGAATTCTGTTCGCGAACATGTTAGTTTTTGTTTTTGTCACAAACTAATTTGAACTACTAATATGATGATGCAGACTATTAGTCTCAGATACAACCGGTTATGTTCACAAAATATTTTGGCAGTAAATATAAAATGTTCCCATTTACATAATTCCTCAGTTGGCCAAGATTGGCAAACATAAGGTAGAAAGATAAGTTCTGTGGGTTCTAATTTGAACAAACACATGGATCAAAATTCGGATTTGCTTCAATTTTTACTAATTCCTCATTTTGCACACTGGTGGTTGAAAGACTTGTTCCTTTCTGCTCCCTTCTGTTCTTTTGGGGTGTCGATCGGTTGTATTTTTGTCTTAGGTTCCTGAGCTATTTTATCTCCCTGAGATCCTGACAAATGACAATTCAGTTGACTTTGGTACAACGCAACTGGGGGGGAAACTTGGTATGTATTTCAACATGTTTTAGTTGAGTGATAATTGAAACATAGTCTTGGCCCACAGACAAGTTGAAAAATTTCACCTTTTTTTATGTTCATTGTTCAGATTCTGTCACTCTTCCTCCTTGGGCTGAAAACCCTGTTGATTTCATTCACAAGAATCGAAGGGCTCTTGAGAGTGAGCATGCGTCTGCCCATCTCCATGAATGGATTGACCTCATATTTGGGTAAGTTTCATCATAAATATTCCACCTTTGCCTCTTTCGTTTTATTATATGACATTCTAAGTCAGTTAGTGTTTGTGGAAAATGACTTCTCTGTGAAGCCACTGACGTATTGAACTATCTAGGTACAAGCAACGTGGTAAAGAAGCTATATTGGCAAATAACGTCTTCTTTTATATAACTTATGAAGGGACAGTTGACATTGATAAGATCTTGGATCCTGTAAGTTCAGTTTGTCTTGCACAATGACTGTGCTAAATTTGTTTAAATGAAAAGGGACTAATTTAATTTTGTTCAAATGTATCTACAAAAGGGTCAACAGCGTGCCACGCAAGACCAGATTGCTTACTTTGGGCAAACTCCTTCCCAACTTCTGACTGTTCCTCACATGAAAAAGATGCCGTTAGCAGATGTTCTGCATTTGCAGGTCTGATCTTAACTGTGCCTTTCTGGTGAATTTGATAAGAGTTATGGATGCATAGACTTTCAACGGATCATTGGGCATCCGGCTCTCTGTTCTGTCTAGTATCTGTATCAATTTAAATGGCACTATCTTGACTTCAAAAATTTCGTGTCAGACTATCTTCCGGAACCCAAAAGAAGTGAAACCTTATGCTGTTCCAGCCCCTGAACGCTGCAATCTACCTGCATCCTGCATCCATGCATCTTCAGATACTGTTGTAATTGTTGATTTAAACGCACCAGCAGCACATGTTGCACAGCATAAATGGCAACCCAACACCCCCGATGGCCAGGGTGCTCCTTTCCTCTTTCAGCATGGAAAGCCTTTGGCAGGTTCTGCTGGTGGATCATTCATGCGAATGTTCAAAGGGCCTTCTGGAGCTGGTGCTGATGAGTGGCTTTTCCCCCAAGCTCTAGCATTTGCTTCATCTGGAATCAGAAGCACTGCTGTGGTTAGTATCACATGCGACAAAGAAATCATCACAGGTAAGTTTTCAGTTTATTAATAATTTATCCTCCCCCCACCCCCACATTCTTAATTTAGAAAGTAAAGCATTACCATTTTTTGTAATTTTATTCATCACACTTGCATCCCCCCTCTTTAGAGCTGTAAAATTCCTAATTTGATTTGCACATTTTTCACTGTACCAATCTACAGAAAAAATGACAGCAAAGAAGTTAGCCTCCAAAAAGTTATTTTTTCTTTCAAAAATACTTTGAAAGTCAGGAAATAATCTAACTATCCTCAATCCATTAACTTCCTCGAGAAGAAAACCCTCTTTTGTGGATTCATGTACCTGTCATAATTGATTGTTTATGGATCTGATTTTGGATTATAGGGTCTTAAATTTTTTCACCCTGTTTCATATTTTGGGTTTTGAAGCCTATCTCTTATGATTGTATCCAGGTGGACATATCGATAACAGCATCAAGCTGATATCGTCAGATGGTGCGAAAACCTTAGAAACAGCTACTGGTCACTGTGCTCCAGTCACTTGCCTTGCTCTTTCACCAGATAGTAACTATCTTGTCACTGGATCACGGGACACTACTGTATTACTTTGGAAGATACATAGGGCATTTACTTCACGCTCAAGCAACATGCCAGAAACTTCACCAGGCAGTGGGACACCACCTTCATCCAGTAGCACCGTAGCAACTATTTTGGCAGATAATAGCCGAAGGCGGCGCATTGAGGGCCCAATACACGTTCTCCGGGGTCATCAAAAAGAAATACTATGTTGTTGTGTCAGTTCAGATCTTGGAATTGTTGTTTCTTGCTCCCTTTCATCAGATGTTCTAGTGCATTCCATAAGAAAAGGTCGTTTGATCAGAAGGCTGGTTGATGTGGAGGCACATGCCGTTTGCCTTTCATCTGATGGTGTTATAATGACATGGAACAAACCTTACCATACTCTGAATACTTTTACCCTTAACGGGATACCAACTGCCAAAGCACAGCTACCTTTGTCAGGTAGCGTCAGTTGCATCGAAATATCTACTGATGGCAGTTGTGCTTTGGTTGGAATAAATTCATCTTCGGAAAATGAGAGCAACCAATGCTGGAGTTTTGAAGAGCCATTGACTGAAGATGAGGCAACTGGAGAGGACAATAGATTGAAGATACCTTCCCCTTCAATTTGTTTCCTGGATTTACATACACTGAAGGTATGAGATGTTTGGGATATTCATCCCCTATTTGTTAAGTGGCAACCTAGTTGATTTTCCTGTTTTATGCTGACTGAAATCTGGTTGATACATTTAGTTACTGCTCTGAATTTGATCTGCTGTAGTAATATTCTTCCATGACCTAGTTTAAGTTCCAGTAGTGTTCTATTAGGAAATTATCAAATCACACGAGCACCAGTCTTAAGCATAGCGCAGATAAGATCAGACTTGTGTGAAGAAGATGGTTCATTTAGCATATCCGTGCATCTTCTCATCCCAGATGTGCACGCACACACGCGCACACATTTTCTTGGTGTGTCAAAAATGTGCACGACCTTCCTTGGTGTTCTCGTTATGAATTGGTCATACTTTACTCACAAGCAAGTAAATGGTTTTTCACTGTAGGTTTTCCATGTGTTGAAGCTTGGGGAAGGCCATGATATTACAGCTCTAGCTTTAAACAATGACAACACAAACCTATTGGTGTCAACACAGGATAAACAGTTGATAGTTTTCACTGATCCAGCTGTAAGTTGATTCCCTGTTTTGTGGTTGAGATGCTTATTCTTCTTTTCTGTTCCGATTGTGACTCTCCTCCATCGCTTGCTTGCAGTTGAGCTTGAAAGTGGTGGATCACATGCTCAAGCTCGGTTGGGAAGGCGACGGGCTGAGCCCTCTCTTATAAAATCGTAGTCTTAGGCTGTCTATTTTTGGTTAGTTGAAGGAATATAGAAGGATAGACAACAATACTAGGGTACCACTAGAATGTATACAAGAGCATGTTGGTTGCCTCACTTTGCATTTCTAAGTCAGTCATTTAGGTTTAGAGTTTGCAGTTTTCCGACCGGGTGTATCATATGTATTTGTTCAGTACTGGAACAACCCCATCCCCGCGTGGTTCCGAGGTGGTTCTGCATTTTTTGATTGAGCTGTAGTTTGTTGTGACCAAGATGAGTATAAAGTTGTTCTCATTTTTGTTCAATCATTTACTTTGATGTGGAGAGCCGTTCATTCCTGCATATTCTGTACATGTATAAACTCGAATCGATTTGTGTCAAAATTGAATTATTAGTTAAAAAAAACAAGAATAGCAATTATTTTCAGAAATCAACTGCACTCAGTCTCAGTCCATCAAAACTCCACAGATGCTTACCTTCAGAGCTTCAGGTAGGGTAGTCTTCCCAGAAAAGTACTCTTAGCTTCCTGCCACTTCATTAAATAAAAATAATCAAAACAATTTCTAGAATTTTTTTTCTTAAAGATTCTATTACTATCTTTTTTCTCCAAGTAAAAAGAGGATTAAGCTGTAACTAGTGTGGATAATAAACACTTAAAAGTATGATGCGACAGAAATCCGCCCTAAAATAAGCTTCGTGCATCAATAGTTAATAAAAATTACGAATAGTTAAATCTGAATAAGTCGACTATGGTGATATGAGCATGGAAGCTTCCATTCACATCTCACGAGTAGTCCGCGCCAACCATGAAGAAGGGCGCGCCATCCCTAG
>NBIL01137233.1:0-10180 GCA_002752925.1 Viola pubescens var. scabriuscula | reverse complement strand
GTGCACAAATGAAATGTTTGCACTTTAAATACCTAGGTCTAATACAAGGGTAAAACCCAAATACATCCTTGACAAAGGAGCTTCATGGTGCGGGCTTGAAGATATGATCTTGGGCTTGGCCGAAAGGTGGTGCAAGGGAAGGGTTTGGCCTAGGCGCCAATTAGGTGCGCGCGGTGGTCTTGCTCGCGGGTGCCCATGGGCTTCCTCACGCCTTGCTAGGGATTGCGCGGCTCTTCTCATGGTTGGATCGGGCTTCCCATTAAGTGTCCAATTCAAGCTTATATCACTTCATATTGCCGCATAATTGTCTACAAGCTTTCTTTAACAGCGAGCTCTTTGGAGTCATGGGTCCTGAAAAATCTGTAGGGTTTGGAGTGGTCAGTGGTATTTGGTATTGGATGTTGGCAGCTATAGCACGAAATTCGGGTTGCCAAGTCAATGGGTTTACAACATTTGGAGAGGGGAGGCAATAATAAAATCACCGTCCAAATGATTCTTGGTCGGTGCTCCCCGCGCTTGATTGCATGGCTCTGGTGCAAAGTATTCGGGGGTAGCTTTCCTCGGTTAGCTCTCAACACTAGGTCTCTCTGTGTTTCATGAGATAAATTTTACCACGGATTTTCTCTCCTACTTGGCATACTCTTATCTGATGGAGGTACACATGTTAGAGCATATTCTGGATAGTCTTAGTATTTGGTTTGCCCATGACTTAATGAGTGCTACGTATTGCCGCTGGGAAAATGAAATTTTTAGCCTCTCCACTCACTTAAGTGGTCTGATTTCGCCCCTCCTCTCAAATCTGATCACATTTGACACTTGCACTAAAATGACTGATCACATTTGGCCCCTCATAGTGACGTGGTATGACGCCATTCATCGCACTCCGTTAAGTGCATGACGTGGCATGACACGTCATATGATGTGTCATTTTTGCTAATGTGTCATGCCACATCAAAAAACTTGACCCGAATAGAAAAATGGGTTCATCATACCCACCCGTTTTTACACCCGACCAATTTGCCCAAAATGCTTCATTTTTTCCCTCGCTGTGGGCATCTCCACCACCACCACCTCGATGGAGACGGAGCTTGGATCCACCACCGCCACGAACTCGACGGAGCTTATAACCACCACCACCCTCCATTACAACCACCTCGAAGCACCGATGTCCTCTTTGTTTCTTGATTCGAAAAAATTGTTTGGTGTCGTTGTTGTTTGATGTTGCCAATTTGGTATCCTTAGTTGGTTACACTATTGTTGCTCCGATCTACGCTTTTGGAGGAGGAGATGGAAGTAGCGGCGAAGTCCGGCAGAGGAAAGACGCAGGGATAGGGATGAAGAAGCGACGTCATTTGGAGTTGGTGTGAAGGAGTGAAGAAGAGAATGACGCGTCGTTCGGTGCTGGCCAACTTAGACAAAGAAGAGGCGATGCGTCATTCGGATGGAGCCAAGTTAGACAAAGAAGAGGCGACGCGTCATTTGGAGCTGGGCAAAATTTGAGGGTTAAACGTTGTTTGGGAACGACAGTGAAGACCCAAAATACTATCATTCTCACCCTCGTTCTCACTCTGCTATATCATCGCGTGCGTACTCTTATTCCCCAAAATTGCAGACGTGTCGAGTTTGGGTTGTCGTAAAGTGAAGACAATAAAAGGTAATAAATTTGATTCTTGTCTTCTCTTTCTCAAACAATATTATATGTTTAGGGTTTGTGGTCCAGCACTTTAAAGCAATGTTGTCTTGGAATAATTAATTTGTAGTCCACTCTGTCATAGATTCTGTGGTTTGTGGTCCAGCAATTCTAGCATAATTAATTTGTGGTAAAGCACTTTTATATGCTTATTTATGTATTTTTTGTATACATGGTTGGTGGTGATCAAATGATGTAATTTCTGGTCACTAGGACTCAGAGCATTATATTTTGCTCTAAACATGTTGCTTTGGTTTTTTGGGCCAATCCCAATGTTTGTTCCATATGTTATTTTGGTCATAATCCTACATTATCTTGATTGCAATACCACTCCATTGCATCAGTATGGGACTAAGAAAAGGAGCCAGATAGTCTAAAGGGATGTTGAGCATCGTGTAATTAATTAAGCAGGTTTAAAAGTTAATGATGCATAATTTGTGAAGAATTAAATTGTTCTGCCTTGCATTTATATATAATTCCCAAATTTAAAGTATATAGACAATTAAAATTTTAAACAAAATCTTTGTGACTACTAGGTTGCTCAACACTGCATACGTTTCCAAAAATTATTATTATCATAAATTTATTAAATTTTTTTCTTTGTTTGTGTGCGCAGGGAAATCAATAATATTAAAATGACAGGCTTTAAATTTTATATTCGTGGCAAATTTATTAGGACAGTGGGTGAGTGGTTGTATGTTGGGGGGGCAGTTATTGAAGAGATAATTGATGCTGATCGTGTTTTATTTTTTACCATATTAGACAAGTGTGCTGAATTTGGATACAAAAATATCAGTAATTTATGGTATGATGAACCTTGTGCTGGTTTGGGGTTAAAAGAAACATTAAAAGTTTTTTCCGGTGACAATACATTTGGTCAGTTCATTAATTATGTGCTTGAGAATAATTCAGTCAATATATATATAGAGCATAGTGATTTAAAGCATCCATATTTTGATGTCCAAAACCCTAAAACATTGTGTGATAAGCTAGGAATATTATATCATGGATAAATAATCTGTGCAGAGGAATCAATTGGGTTAGGTGGTGGTTTAAATGAGGTATGAGAGGAATTGAATATTGGGTTAGGTTGTGAATTTGATGGATACGAGACTGAGCATGGGGAGAGTGAGTATGAGTGTGATGATAATGACCCGATTGTGAATGAATATTGGATAGACTGTCCATATTTGTTTGATAATGAGTTTGAGGAATTTTTGATGTTTAGGGAGAAGAAAAAAAAATTCAAAAAAAAGGGAGAAAAGGAAAAAACAAAGGTGAAAATAATTGGGGGAGGAAGTGGAAGTAGGGAGGGACTTGACCTAGATAGGGGACCTGAAGATGATGTAGGTCCAAGTGGGGTAAGTGGTTCTGGGTTCAAAAAAAAAAAAAGGGAAATGCTAGTGAGAGGTTTAATATTGGCGGGAATGCAAAAGAGTTAGTGGAAGAGATAAGAAGGGAAATGGGTAGAAGATCAGTGGTCCATACAATTACTGTTGAAGCTGTTGAGGAGAATAATGAGGTGTCTTTTGAGAGTGACAAAGAGGGAAGTTTCTTGACATCCAGCAGTGAAAGTGAGGCAGAACATGGCAGAAGAGTTCCTTATAGAAGGCCTCGGTTCAAAACAGGTGAGATTATTCAAGATTTTTCAATTTGTATGGTGTTTCCTAACAAGAGTGAGTTTAAGAAAGTTGTGGTGAGACATGCAATACACTCCAGGAGAGATGTGAGGTTCTCCGAAAATGAGAAAAAAATGTGTAGAGTTTTATGCAAGAATAATGAATGTGAGTGGAGAATTTTATGCTCAATTGATGGGAGGAGCAAACAGTGGATGGTTAAAACATATGTAGGCCACCACAGTTGTCAGAAACAGTCCCACATATCTTGTCTTAATTATAAATTTCTTGCTGAGTGGTTTCTTTATAATCTTAGGAAAGTTACATTGAAACTGAGTCATATGGAAATGAAAGACCATTTCAATGAGCAAACCAAGATCAAAGTGTCTAAAGGGCAGTGTAGGCATGCTAAGCAGAAAGTAATTGAGCATTACATTGGTGATCCGTTGAAGGAGTTCGCTAGGTTGGAAGATTATGCTGAGGAACTTAGAAGGAGTAATCCTTGTAGCACAATCGTTTTAGAGGCACGAAATGGAGTATTCAAGAGGATGTATGTTTATTTTGATGGTGTTAGGAAAGGGTTCAATACTGCTTGCAGAAAGATAATTGGGCTGGATGGTTGTTTTCTCAAGGGACCATTTAAAGGTGAAATTCTTTCTGTAGTTGGTAGAGATCCAAATGACCAAATCTACCCAATTGTATGGGCTGTTGTGGGATATGAGGAGAAGGAAACATGGAAATGGTTCTTGGATTTGCTCATGGTGGGCTTGGATGTTGCTGGAGGTAACTACATTTATGCTTCAGATGGTGCTCTTGTTATTGCTCGAGGAGAAGGTTTCACCTTCATGTCTGATCAACAAAAGGTAGTTGACCTACTGATTTTATTCTTTTTACTTTGGAAACTTATGAAAATATGTATCTTAACTTATTGATTTTAATATGTAGGGATTGCTTTATGCTATTAATGAACTAATGCCATCAGCTATTAGTAGAAGATGTGCCAGACACATTTATGCCAAATGGAGGAAATAACACTGTAGTGTGAAATTTTAGATGCAGTTTTGGAGAACTTGCAGGGCATCCACGCAAGCAGATTTCCTTGATGAACTGGAGGTTTTAAAAGGTATGCCCAAAATTGGACCTAAAGCAATGTCTGATTTTCTAGAGATCCCTCCAAATTTCTGGTGCAAAGCCTTCCAAAATACATCATGATGTTCTGATGTAGTAGATAATGTAGTAGATAATAACATGAGTGAGATATTTAATAGTATGATAATAGAGGCTAGGTATAAAAGTATTATTAAACTATTTGAGACCATTCGTAAGATGGTGTTCAAGAGGTTCAAAGAGAGAAAGGAATTTGTGGCAAAGTTTAAAGACGGATTTGGTCCAAGAATTTGGAAAAAAATTAATCACGACATGGAAGAAAGTGGGAGGCATTATCTGGATTGTAATGGAGATGATGGCTTTGAAGTTCACCTCGATGAGGACAATAGCTGGATTGTTAGCTTGGAAAAAATTACATGCACATGTAGGATGTGGGAATTAACTAGTATACCTTATGCGCATGCGATGTGTGTCATTGTAAATGAGAGTCACAACTTAGATGTGAGATGTTTTGTGTCCAAGTGGTACAGTAGAAAAATGTTTGAACAGGCTTATAAGAACCCAATTAAGCCTGTTAATTGTAAAAAAATTTGGCCAAAAGTAGCAGTTACCTTAATTAAGCCTCCTACTTTTGTGAAATTTCCCGGGAGACTAAAAAAATTATGGAGAAAAGAATCATGGGAGCCAACACATTGTGGGACAAAACTGAGTCAGAAGGGAAGGAAGATGTCATGTACTTTCTGCAGGAAATTTGGACACAAATCAAACACTTGCCCTGACAAACCACCAAACCAGGTAATGGAATTAATGGTCATTCTATTTTATGGTGATTATGGCTTCTTAATGGTCGTTATGGTGATTATTAATGGTGATTATGACTTCTTAAAAATAGCATGCTGCTAATCCACAGCAATACCCTGCGGCTGAACCCGATCAACAACCTGCTACTCATCTAGCTGAGAATCTTCCTGCTGATCATGTGCAACACCCTGCTTCAGTGTAACAACATGCTAATGATCCAGTCCAGACAAGGGTGGATGGAGTTGAAATAGGGCAGACAAATACCTCTTCAGCAAATGATGTGGATGCTGAAGAAGCTCAAGTCACTAGTAAGAAGAGAAGAAAGACCTCAAGTTGTTCATTTTGTAAATTGGATGGCCATAGGAAAAATATGTGCCCTTAACCCTACCAGCAAGGTATGTCATTTAAACCTATAACTTGTTGGTAATATGTTGTTAATATGATACCAATATATAAATTAATGCATTTTTTCCCCTTGTGGCAGCGTTTTATTAATCCAGCAAATTCACAAGTTCAAGCTTCACAGGTGTCTGATACACTAATGCAAGGTTCTCAAGTGTCTGCTGTACAAGTGTCAACTACACCACTACCTGATAGAAAACAACAACTATTGCAAGAACTCAAACAATCATGTGGCACTGCTGGAGCTACTAAAGGGAGAAAAAAGATATCTGCAAAAAATAAGGGTAAACTTCCTAGAGGTTTAGGATGTTTTGTTGCACAATCAGGGTGGACTTGCTATGATGTGAGTTTCGTAAATTTTTTTGGTCTTTAGACCTCCTGATTTTGCGCATCTACAAATTGTAGTATAATACTTTGTGAAATTGTATTGTACCATGCAGCCTAAAAGCCCACAACAAAGGGTCATTGATGTCCCAAAAAGACGAAAGACAATGGATGTCATAGGACGAGGTACAATTTTGGAAGACCACCTTGCAAGAGTGAGAGCTGAGAATAAATTTTTGGGTAGTCAGAGATCCAATGCTGGAGATGGGACTTCAAGAAAGTAGTTCTTTTGTTGTTGTTGCTGGTTGTAAATTGTAAACATTTTAAATAGATAGAATCTCTGTAAGGGGTTCATGGTTTGCAAATGGAAGTCATGAAGGAGTCATGAACCATCATTTTTGCCCTTTAAATAGGTTAATGGTTTGCAGATGGAAGTCATGAAGGAATGCATGAACCCGCTCAAACTGTTGCCTTTTTGTATTCTTAATAGTTTTTTTAAAAGATTTGTAATTTCTTACGACATTCATATATTATTGTTATCAATACGTTGATAATTTAATATATTTTATATTAAATAATTTTAAAAAATTATATAAATTCATCGATATTCTTTATCTAAGTTGGCCAGCAGCTAGCGACGCGTCGTTCGCTTCTTCACTCCCTGCCTTATTGCGAACGACACGTCGCTTCCTATTGCTACTTATACCGAACGACACGTCGCTTCGCCCTATCCCTGCCATCCGCCAAATGACGCGTCGTTTGGCTCATCTCTTTCCCCAGATGACGTCGCTTCTTCATCCCTATCCCTGCGTCTTTCCTCCGCCGGACGTCACCGCTTCTTCCATCTCCTCCTCCAAAAGCATAGATCGAAGCAACAACGGCGTAACCAACCAAGGATACCAAATCGACAACATCAAACAACAACGACACCAAACAATTTTTTCGAATCAAGAAACAAAGAGGACATCGAAGCTTCGAGGTGGTTGGAATGGAGGGCTGTGGTGGTTACAAGCTCCGTCGAGGTGGTGGCGGTGGTGGATCCAAGCTCTGTCTCCGTCGAGGTGGTGGCGGTGGAGATGCCCAAAGCGAGGAAAAAAATGAAGCATTTTGGGCAAATTGGTCGGGTGTAAAAACGAGTGGGTATGAACTCGTTTTCTATTCGGGTCAAGTTTTTTGACGTGGCATGACACGTCAGCAAAAATGACACATGTCATCTGACGTGTCATGCCACATCATGCACTTAACGGAGTACGATGGATGGCATCATGCCACAACACTATGAGGGGCCAAATGTGATTAGTCATTTGAGTGCAAATGTCAAATATGATTAGATTTGAGAGGAGGGGCCAAATCAGACCACTTAAGTGAGTGAAGAGGCCAAAAAATTCATTTTCCCATTGCCACTAGTCGCGTTTGTTTACCCATTTTTACTTTACAAAAAAAATCAACTCTTACAGAAATAAGGATAAAAAAAAAGGAAAAATACACCTTAGGGTTCCCAACATTTTACAAGAAGTTCGATTGGGTCCTTAACGTATTCTTAGGTTCAATACGTAGTATTTATTTTTAGTTGGATATTTTACACGACAGGGACCTTAACGAACCAAAATTTTAACATTGTTTCTGGTTGAAACAAAAATAAAAAGAAGGAATTCTTTCTTTCTTGTTTTCCAGTAGTACCCTTAATTAAAAATGCACCAGCCAAGTAATTTTTTTTTCTGGTAATAGACAAGTAATTATTTATTTATACAAATTTATTTTTGGTTAAAATAAATTAAAAAATATATATATTTCTCTTTAAAAAATTAATATTACTCCCTCTATCCTTCAAAGAAAAATTTCATAGTCTCTTTCGTATGTCCTTGAAAATTTATTATTTTTATCATTTCCAATATATTAGGAAATTAAAATTAATGCTGATTGGCTCTATTTAATAGAGTCATTGATAATAATTAGCTAGAAATATATCAAAAGCTTAAATCAATCTTGTGCTTAATTATTGTAAAAGTGAGTAGAACATTGTTTTTTTTTTATTCGAAATAAGCTAATTTCATACTGTATTAGTGGGTGGAGAAAGATCATCAATATATAACTTCGGGAATAAATAATGAAAGAATTTCATCCTAGAAACAAAAGGCACTAGTTTATTTAATGATATATCATTTCTTAATGAACTTTTGTAAAAGTTCAACATTTATTACATTAATTTTTTAGAATTTTGTAAGAGCTAATTCTCAAATGCGTCGAACACTTTTCAAGTGACCAATAGCTTCAATATCAGTTGAAGAGGATGCCATTGGATTAGAATTATGGGACAAGAGTTTCTCTAGACGTTTGTGTATATCCCCTTTAAGTTCTACCAACAACATTTTCAATGTATCTAACTCTTCTGAATTAAGATCTTTAAGTGGTTTACCCAATAAACTATCTCCAAAAATATTTTTAATCGATTCATCCAATTCCTTACCTCTCTATTTCTCTCGTTTGATTTCTTGAAGCAAATCGAAGTATTGTCTGGAAAGAGGTGAGTTTGGGCCTCATGTTCAGCTTGATGATTCTTGATAGTTTCAAACTCTGATTCTCCATGGTAAACAATCTTATGAACAATTGAATCAAAACAAGTGTTGCCTGTTGAAACAACCAAAACACCAGACTTGTATTTCAAATAAGTGTTACTTTTCTTCATGGTGGATATTTTTTTTAATTGTGAATGAGAAATAACCAAGAAATACTCTGTTAATGTAGAGACAGTGAGAGCCCACCTAGTATCAAAAGTTAGTTTAAATTTTATTTTCAGAATGGAAAGTTTGTTTCTTTCCATATTTACTTTGACCATGGAAGATCTTATCCTCTTGAAATATATTTTTATATTGTAAATAAAACGCATTCCTTGTTGACATTGTTGAAATGGACCTGAAAAAAAATTAAATTAATTAAATATTATCTCAAACAAGGTTAAGAATAGAACAATTTATCAACCCATGTCATTAAAAGATATTATTTTGAGTTATATTGTGATATATAAGTCTTCATCCTCGTTTTGGATTAGATTTGTGTATTCTTTAATATACTAATAAGACTCGAGATACATCCATATCACCATTTTATAGTTGTTGAACCCCTTGTTTTATACACTTTTTTTATTCTAAGTACCTTACCTAATTCATGATTCATCGATCTTTATTCATACTTTGATGTTGTAGGTAATTTTGTGCAATTTTTGTAAGGTATATTCAAATATTGCTAACTAATCTTATTCCGCAGTAGACTGCAGATAAATCCTAAATGAAAGAAACAACTTATTATGGACGAAAACGTAATATTGTACATACATAGTAGATACAAAAGATTTTTTTTCATTAAGCATGTTGTTAAAAACTTAATAGTTAAATTGATTTGGTTAGACATAAAATGCTCTAGTGATAGAAACAAGTTTAGCAAAAGGTACACATTAGTTTGCATGGGCAATGCCAAAAAAATTGTGTACTAATTGAGCTTAAATTGTGTTAGTTTTATCACATGTTTTCATGCATCTTGAATGATAATTCTATTGATTTCAGTATGGTTTCCATGCTTTTCGCAGCAAACAGACCTAAAGAGCAAATGGAGAAAAATGAGCAGAAATGAGTCATTTCTAGGCATAATGAGACAGTCACCTCTCTTGACCACCTTCTTGGTCACCCTTTCAACCAAGAGGAGTCATCTGAGAAGTAGAAGAATTCAGCCTTCCCGAGCAATACTTGCAGAAGAAGTCTACAGCGATTATGATTGTTGTTTCCACCCGAAGAAGAGTTGGAGTGGCGTCCTTCCTTCTTTATCTTGGCATCTTAGACTTCTATTCAGAGAGGAATAGTGATTAGATACAATTAGAGTTTAATTAGGTTTTATCTTATATTATTTTCTTTTAGGAGATATGATGTCACGCTGTCGAGACGCGTCAAGAATAAAATTTATAAGATTACAACTTACTACTAGACACAAAATAGATTTGTAGATAGTGAGTAAGAGGTTCGATTCCACAGAGAGATAGTTGGTGCTAATCTTAGTAAGAACCTTGTAAGAGTATGCAAAGCGAGTAATTTTCGTAAATGGAAAATGAAAACTGAAATAATTAAACTAAAAGCTATCTTGGTCAAGGAAGAAGGTTCCCTTGATCAAGACAGAAAGTTGATTTGGTTGGTGATTCAAATATGGGAAAAACTCCTGGTAGAGGCTAAAACGGCTATGAGATATGAGATGC
>NBIL01137227.1:0-11414 GCA_002752925.1 Viola pubescens var. scabriuscula | reverse complement strand
CATCGCTAACAACAAGATGGTAAGTAGGTTGATGAACCAAGCACTCTTATTCTTACAAAATTGGCTCAAATCTGCCCCGATGGCTAATGTAGAGGAAGAACTTGAGGAAGCTGAACAACTTCAGAAGGTAACTTTTTATCTCATCAATTCTGTAATTTCTGCATATCCTCAATTATGTATTCTGTAATGTTAACTCATTTGATTATTTATTTGGTGTTTAGAGCTCTAAAGGATATTGGTGGAGTCTATTGATATTTGATTGGATGCAACTTCAGGAAGGTAATATTTTATCTCATCAATTTTGTAATTTTATGCAAATCTTCAATTATGTAATTTATCCTCGATTAATTCGCCATAGCTGTTTGTTTTGATTCCTGGTTTTTTTTATTGGGTATATGGCGATTGGGGTAAATGTGCTTCATTTTCTGCTTTTAACTCCTCGTGAAAGGATTATATATTTATTATTGGGTTTTTCTCTTATGCAAGAAGAGATTAAATATTTGTATTGAGTTCCATTTAGTGCTGTGATAGATAATTTTTTTTCACCTAGACTTTATTATACCCGTAAACCTTAATTAATTTGGTTATTTCGATTTTTCTGCATGTTTGTAATGGGCCGGTCCATCCAAAAAATTTGACTGATTCGATCTGAAATTATCCGAACTTATCCGATTTGAACTCATCGAAATTCGATCCGAAATCCGAACGCTCACCCCTAGCCGTAAAGCAAGTGAATTTTCCTTCAATGCTTACACCCTCTCTCTCACTTGACAAGTCGTGTAGGGGCACGAAAGTAAAACACCAAACTTTAACATGGGAGAAGCTGAAAATGTTTATTAATAGTGTCCAAAATTCCAAGCTCAAAACGTCCAATATTTTTGTCCTGAAAGAGTAGGTGAGTATTTTTTTTCATCCGAATGTAACCAATGAAACAAACGTAGAGAAAAGGACTAGGAGTGGGTGGTTTGGTTTGGCTCGTCCATGATCATTAAATCAATCCTAGTGGTGGACCGGTGGTGAAATCGGATCTGGTGCAGAGGAATCAACCTCGGCCTCGGCCTCTGGCTAAGCCCAGGTACATTCACAACAATAATTAAGAGTAAATAATCACCAAAACCTGGGGCACGTAGCACAAGGATTCTACTCAACTAGCTCCAACTCAATCAATCCCATAAAAACAGTAACCATCAACACGTGTCCTCTATCATAATAATGCATACAACTTGCCCTCATAAAAATTAAAATCAAAATTGAAAAAAAAAACACTACTGTACTGAGTCACCATTACGTGCATTGAACTTATAGGATAGACTATAGAGCTGTCTGTTTCTTTTTATTTTATTTCTTCTTCTTTTTACTTGAATATATTATTTTTATTCTTTAATTTCATATCACTCTATCCAAGTTATGGTGCTGACCATGATACAGTAGTAGTATAGTACTGAACATAAATAAAAATAAATAAAAGCTAATTTTTTAATGATATATTTTATTTGAAAAATATCTTCAAAGCTGCAGTATAGATTATTATTATTATGATACAAGAAATTGAATTTATAACCTATTTTTTATGAGATACTATATGACGTGTGTATGTATATATATATATACTATATTAAATAGTTTTCGTATCTAGTTAAATAATAATATGCGCAGTTCGGTCTGAGAGGTTGCGAAAAGATCTCATGTGATATGTCCCCTCCCTTCCACCGCCCAGCACGTCCCTTGTGCCAGCGCGCGACGGCCGCTGTTTCATCTGATCAATTAAATAATACGCTAATAATAATAATCATGCAGGGAGGGAAATGCAATGGTAAAAGCCTTTAAAAAGTTTAAATTATTACAGATGATGATTTTGAGTGTCTTGACCTGACTCAAGAAATCTACGGTAGGATTAATTAATTTAATTTTTGTTAGAGCTTAGTTTCACTTCAATTTTATATAATTGCATTAAATTGACATAATGGCATGTACATCAATCAGTACATCGATGCTCATGTCTGCGTCCTAAACATTGAGTTATTAAGAAAAGAAGACATTACCCGTAACATCATCCAACAATATTAACTCTACATCGTACTTTTATTTTATTTGCAAGAAAAATTAATTAAAATGACGATAACATCCAAGTTGTTTTTTTTTTCTTTTTTTCACACTGTTTATTCAATGAATTTAATTCTGATAAAATAGAAGATTATTCAATGCAAATTAATTTGGGCTGGGCCCATCCGTAGTCAATTAATTATTTTAATAAATAAAATCCCTATAATTTGCAAACAAAAGCACCATAAACTCGGCAAAGATACCAGTAAAGGCTCGAGCCATCGTCGCATGTAAAAAAAAAACAACAATATAAACTCTTTACTGAGAGCACTGCACGCCTGGGCGGCGAGTCGCAATTTATGCAACCTGAATTGTTATAGATTGGTCCGCTTCAATCTTTTTCTGCAAAATCTACGACGACAAAAAACGTGCATAGGTGTCTAATTAATTACTTTTAGGATCATAAAACTCGGTAAAAGTTTGACCATTGGAAAATAGTTTTTATAATTGATCAATCAACCTAAATTGTCACTCTTTTGTATAAAATTAAATCTATTTATAATTTATGATAAAGAAGCTAGGGTCATCAAAGTATACCTAGATTCTTAAATATACCAACAATATTTTAATCTTATCAATTAGATAATTGATCTTTTCTCGATTGGACAATTTCAACACACCGTTTGTGAATCCTACTAATGTTTACTAAAATTATCAAGCACGTCATACGTGTACATTAAATCCATCTATTTTTTACGAGGAATGAACTAAAACTGCCATCCATTCTATATTTTTCTTAGTTTATTAATCAATAGTATTTGATATAAAAAAATAGAGCAGTCACCCACTTTAGTTCATTTTGCGCTAAAATTTGATGCACTTAACATGTATGTGACACATGTATGACAATTTTAACGAAAATTAGCGGGACACATAGTTGAAGTGTTGTAATTGTCTAGTTGAGAAAAAATTAAAATTGAAACGTTGGTGATAAATTAGAGAAATTAAGAATATTTGGATGGCCCTAACATATTTTGCTTAATTTTTAATACTCAAATAAGGTTAGTATAGTAAATATATGTATGCGAGGGTGTGAGAGTAATACTCTTGATAAGTAGCATACTTGAAATACACCGATAAAAAAGAAAAATAGAAAAATGTAGAGATAGGTCACGGGTCTCGTTCAAGTTAACATTACCAAGTTTAACTATTGTATTTGGATTTTCAATTGTGTATTGAATATTGATTGTGAAATATAAAATTGCAATCACTAATTAGGCACTGCGTTTTAGAGTTTTATTGTCCTTTGATTATATTGGATAATTTCCGTACCAAAAGAATATAACAAAAACCCATAAAAACTTATGGGATGAAATTGAAATTTTCTTAACTTTTTATTTTAAGGTCTAAGTTGGGAGTTGTGATTATCCTTTCCTATGGTTTTATAAATGTAGTTGTTTATCTTAACATATGATACAAATGTAATGACTTATTTGACTCAATTATAAATGTAGTGACTTATCCTAACATATGATACAAATACAGGTGTGAATTTTACCATTTTTTCTATTTATATTTATACTTTTCCTAATTTCACTAAAGTACTACTAAAATAATTAACTAAGGGCATTTCGGTCAAAAACTCTTAAAATCACTAAACGACAAGGGGTAGAATTGGCATTTGAGAGAACTAAGGGCATTTCGGTCCAAAACTCTTAAAATCACTAAACGACAACGGGTAGAATTGGCATTTGGGAGAAGGTACGTGGCCCAATCAGTAGGGGCGCGTAAATATTTGTGTAAACCGGTAAAAAAGTCTCCTCCTCATTCGCTGACACCACCTGCTCAGGCGGTGACTCCCTCTGGACGCCACGTCAAAATCCAATCCCTTATCTCCACGTCACCATCTTACCAATCCAACGGCCCAGATAAACCTCACCGCCATCACCAATCCAACGGCCCTCATCTCGCTTTCTAGACGATTCTAATTTTAACCCGCCATATTTAGCCCATGACGCAGGATAAATAAATTAAATTAAATTAAATTAAATAATTAATAATTTAGTACACAAACATATATATAAATCCAAAAACCAGCGTAACCATGGTTAGAGCTTAACACCTCGACCCGGTTAAAACCAGGAACGTTCTTTTCTTTCTTTGAGCGAGAAGATAGAGAGATAGAGAGAGAGAGAGAGAGAGACCGAGCTAATATTTAATAACCAGTAGCAGTATAAGCCATAGTTATATAATAACAAGAGGATTGAAGAGAGGTTTTAGTGTTGGCTCTGGGTCTTGTTCTGCTTTCTGGTTTTGTGGTTTGAGTTGCTAGATACCGGATTACTGAGTCAACTCGGGCGATTTGGTTTTGTTGGGTGTTTTTTTCAGACCGGCATCGACTGAATCCAGTGGTTTTGATTGTTTGGAAGATTTTTGTTTGGCGGGGTTGCGGAGTTTGGTCTCAGATCTTGGATTCCGGTGAGTTTTAGTGGTGTTTTCTGTTTGGTTCAGTGGTTTTGCTGATTTTGGGATTTGGGTTTGAAGTTATTGACGTGGTTCAAGTGATTAAGGATTGTTCTTTACGTTTCATTTCCTCCTGTGTTGTTGTTTTTTCATTGGGAAAAGGAAATCTTGATTTTTATGACCTGTGTTTTTTCAGTTATTTTTGTTGTTGTGAGGTAGTAGTTAATGCATCTTAATGTAGGAGGTTCATTTTGTTTTTTTCTCCAGTTTTGGTTTGGATTTTTATGCATCTAGAGTAGCAGTAGTCGGTGAAAAATGTCCTGGATCAGCTGTTATTGATGCATTAATGTGTATGAAATGCTTGCTTGTGAGAGAAAGTGGGTGGCACATTTTAGATTCTCTGTATATTGGTGGAAAGATTGAATACAGACCAATTTTAGTAGAAGCATTCACATGCTTACGCTTTTTTTTGGTGGATGTGCAAGTGGATCTATTAAGTTTAGTTAAATTAGGTAACTGCTTGTTGATGAACTCAGTATTTTATATATAAGATCTAAAGCTGAGTTAGTGCTTCTAATCTCTGATACGCTCTATTGGTTTTTTCCCCCCTCTTTTCAGATGGCTCTGTTCGTTTAGAGTTGAGCCACCGATCTCTTTTGCTGAATTAAGATTTTGGCCTTTTGAGTGGTGGTTGGAGTTTGTTGGTGGATGACTGGTCGTGGATTATACTATTCGGTACTGATTAAATCAAGATCAACTTTGGAGTTTGGCACTTTTCTGGAAGGGGAGAGCCTTTCTTCCTTCCTTGCCACCTCTTTTGCTGGGTGTGTCTACTGCAGGATTGTTGTGCTGTTTCATGTCTCGTAAGTTGGACAGTCCAGTTCAAACTCAGATGGCAGTGGCAATCTTCAAGAGTCCGCTTAGTGGGGAATACCATGGAAGCAGGAGAATGGAAGGGAAGCAACCTGCTGGAAGGAGGCGGGTTTTTGTGCAAACTGAGACTGGCTGTGTCTTGGGGATGGAGTTGGATCGTGGTGACAATGCCCACACAGTGAAGAGGAGGCTGCAGCTTGCTCTCAATGTCTCCACTGAGGAGAGTTCTTTAACCTTTGGGGATATGGTGCTCAATAACGACCTTAGTGCTGTCCGTAACGATTCACCTCTTCTTTTGACAAGAAATTATTTGCATCGAAGCTCGTCCACTCCTTGTCTTTCTCCGAGAGGGAAGGAGAAGGACATACAACAAGATCAGAGTGGTCTGATTGAGATATTGGGACACTCAGAGAGATTAACTAAGATGAAACAGCTGATCAAAGAAAGTGTTAAGGCAATTAAGATGGGTGTTGAACCGATTCTTGTTCACGGTGGGCTTGGAGGTGCATATTACTTCAGGAACAGCAGAGGTGAGAGTGTTGGGATTGTGAAGCCAACTGATGAAGAACCTTTCGCACCAAACAACCCAAAGGGCTTTGTTGGAAAAGCTCTTGGGCAACCAGGTCTGAAGCGGTCTGTGCGGGTTGGGGAAACGGGTTTCAGAGAAGTTGCAGCTTACCTTCTTGACCATGACCACTTTGCTAATGTGCCCCCCACTGCTCTGGTGAAGGTCACTCACTCTATCTTCAATGTCAATGATGGGGTGAATGGCAACAAACCCTACAAGAAGAAGCAGGTTAGCAAGATTGCATCTTTCCAGCAGTTCATTCCGCATGATTTTGATGCCAGTGATCATGGGACATCGAGCTTCCCTGTTTCTGCTGTGCATCGCATTGGGATTTTAGACATACGAATTCTTAACACTGATAGACATGGTGGAAACCTATTAGTCAGGAAGCTTGATGGTGTTGGGACATTTGGTCAAGTGGAGCTCATTCCAATTGATCATGGGCTTTGCTTGCCAGAAGCATTGGAAGATCCATACTTTGAGTGGATTCATTGGCCTCAGGCGTCTATTCCATTTTCTGATGATGAGCTTGAATATATTAAGAATCTCAATCCTATGGAAGATTGTGAAATGCTGCGAATGGAGCTCCCAATGATTCGAGAGGCTTGTCTTCGTGTCTTGGTTCTCTGTACGGTTTTCCTCCAGGAAGCTGCTGACTACGGTCTCTGTCTTGCTGAGATTGGTGAGATGATGAGTAGGGAGTTTCGTGCTGGTGAGGAGGAACCTAGTGAGCTTGAGGTTGTGTGTCTTGATGCAAGGAGGTTGATAGCTGAGAGGGAAATATTGTCTCCCAGGGCTGACATGGGAGATGATGAATTCCAGTTTGATTTAGATTGTGAGGAAACAGAATTTGACTGCACTCCTAAAGTGACGGCAGAAGATTACCTGACGAGAACACCATTCTCATATGGTCGTCTCCCACTTTCAAAGCTGGAAGAAAGTGTTGAGGGGGAGGAGGAGGAAAGTGAAGGAGAAGAAGGGCAAGATGATTTTAATGCTTTGTCCACTCCTGGAAAGTTCCCAACCATCTCACAGCTTTCAATGTCATTAAATCATGCTGCAATAGGTGAAAAGATCCAGAAATTTGCAGCAGCAAAACCAGAGAATGGCTACCCTAGTAACAGGTCATCTGGGCATAGGAGTGCTAACGAGCAGCTTCCTGCAAGCGTGAGCTTCGTGAAGCTGGCAGACATGAAGGATGAAGTGTGGGGACTGTTTCTCGAGAAGTTTAAGGAACTGCTGTACCCAGCATTTGCGAAACGGAAATCTGCGACCCTCGGCCAGAGGCAGAGACAGAGGCTTGGCACATCGTGCCAGTTTTGATATACGAGACACAAGTAAGGACTAAGAAGTTGAAGAATAAGACTTTTAGGTTTGTGGGAGTGAAGGGGATATTAGGGTAGGTTCAGTTGGTGGGTTTTCTCTTCCTGGAAGGCAGTTGTAGGAGCCGTCAACAGTAGGAGGGACCGCTGTAAATATTCTTTGGCATCAGCTTAGCAAGCGAGGGCCGAGTAGAATTGGATGTATTTTTTATTTACGTTTCGTGTTCATTTTTTTCTTTCGTTCGCTCCTGATGAGCTTTGTTTGATAAATAAATTTGTAGAAAAAGAAAAAAAAAGCTTTGTAGATACTGAACTCCTTTGTTTCTTGAACTTGTTCTATATAGTAGCCGTTTGCTTCCTCTGCAATTTTCGCCTCCCTTATATACATACTCTGCATAGTTCTTGGCTGTAATGGTTGGAATGTAAAAGTGGGTACATTTGTTTTGCTGTCTAGAATTCTGGCAAAAACTGGAACTGCTCATGTCCGTATTCATGTAGCGACCAGTTCCTTTTTGGCCACAAAAGCAGCAAGTGAGAAGTGTCCAAAATTCGTCCTTGAACATGAAATCAATTGCATACTTGGGTCCTCGAGATTGCCGTCTGAAACTTTTGTTTTGGGGTTTCGTAGGATGTCTCCTATGCTCTTTCCGTAAAAGAACGGTCTTTGTTCAAACATAATCGAGTTTTAAAAAGATTAATTCTCACCATAATTTTATCTATTCTCCAAGATAACCGGTATTGATTGGTACGCCGTCCGAATTTTGCGCCGGAAGATTTTCCCATTAAAAAATTCAGCAGAACGTCCTTAAGGAAAAAATGTTATAAATTTCTTGACAGTGAGGTGTTGACATGACAAAAAATTCCTAAAAAAGCAGTCCTAGTACTGTAGACTATGTAGTCTTTTATTGTCCTAGTATATTTGTCCAGTCTGATATTTTGTTGCTACCCCTAACTGCTTCTTATACAGGTTCCCAATGGATATTCAAGCCCATGGTCTGGATGGCAAATCAGTGTACATTATTACATCATAAGTTCTGCTGATCAATTTGGCGAGATCATATAATTTCACAGCTGTCTGAATTTGAGGAATACCAGATCAATTATTGCGTGCAACTTTAGTTGTGCCATAACACTATGTCATGATTCATGGGCGTACGAAAATCAAGTGTTCTGGAAGAAAAAAGATTGCCAGGAAATTAGTTTCGAGCTGACAGAGAAAGAAAAGAGAGGAAAACTAGCAGCAGAAATCTGTGTGCCAACAGAAGAGTCTCCTGATCTCTGCTCTGCTGTGTTTCAAAACAGGCTTGTTAGTTATTTGCTATGTTTGGAAAGTAAACAATAATAGTATAGTTCAGTCCAGTTGGTTGTTGAATAGTTCTTAATTAGAAATCATTTGCAGTAATTTGTAACTGGTTTATTAGAAATCGCTGAAGATTAACAACAACTGTTCAATCTTTATATACGGAGAAATTACTTGCTGGAAACTCTTTACCGGATACATAAATGAGCTGATGAGTCTGATGTATCCATGGTCGATTGATAAATGAACTGATGTATTTTTTTCAATATTTTTTCTATCAACTTTATGCTTTTGTTTGCCTCCTTTTTTGTTTAAAATGAGGCAATTATACCCATAATTTCTTTTTGTTCTTTGGTGTACTTCTTTCAACTCACGATCTTTCAGATAAGTCTGCTTTTTTTCAAGCGTTCATGCCTACACTTGATGGCTTCCAAGACTAATTAAAGAGCAGAGGACCCAATAGATCACTGTTTCTAAATCATTAACCCAACACTCAAACAAAAACACGAAACACCATAAAATTAAAGGGATGATAATAAGGAATTGCACCAGCATCTGTTCCAAGAAATTGAAGCCCGCATGGCATGGAAGATGGAGTTAGAAAGAGAGAGAGTGAGGTTATGGAGAGGTGGCAATCAATGGTGGGGTGGGCCTTTGTTAGGCCACTGTTAGTCAAAGTCATTTTCATGTGTATACCAAATCAAAGTTATCCTTTAAAGATGATGGAGGATAGATAGAGGATAGACATAAAACAAGTTTGGTGGTGGTCGCATCTGACAAATATGTTTTTATCATTGTGAGTAGACAAAAGCTAGGTTTCTATCATTACACACACTTTGCTTAATTTGACTAAGCAATGTGTAATTGATGTGAATACGGAAATGAGAAATCGTTAGTTCAATGGTTGTTTATAGAGAAATTAGCGAGGGTAATTCGATAATTTCACGTATCAAGTAAAGAGTTGCTAAAATGATTATGAATAAATTACCTATTGAAAATAATTTACTCTTTTATAGACCGATCTGATACAATTATAGTCAAGGAAAAAGAATATGTGTTTTGCTTTAAACCTTATAATTAATTTTCTTTGACAATAATATGTACAATAGTTAATACTCTCTCCATTCGTGAAAGCTTGCATTTTTTTACCTAAATGAACTATTTATTCATTCGTTCATTCTGTTCTTCTGCGAATACTCTTAAGAATAAAAGATAAGAAAGTAAAAAAATTAATTTTTTTTGGTCGTAAGTAATGTAAAAGAGGCAACTTTTTTTTCCAAATAGAGGCAAGTTTTTAAGGAAGGAAGGAGTACTTGGTAAAAGGGATAAAAATGAAGATCCCATCTTTAACACTAATTAGATGATCTTTGAAGTTAATTAACTAAACTAGAATATCAACAATAGGGGAGGAGATTAGTAGAAACTACTAATTAATTAGGAACAGAACAATGGCACCAACGTGACAGTCTAATCTTGATCAGATTCTTTCTGCTTTGTTTTGTACTACTATATTTGCCACTTGTCCACTTGTCCATGAGGCAGGGGCCAGCATTTGGTTTTGTTTTGTTTTTCATAAAAAAAGTGGATTGAGGTTGAAGATGAAATGATGAATCAATATGGAGATAATAAAGCAGATAATAATAAAAAAAGTGGGGCTATAGCTTTGTCTAGTTGCTCGTCTTTGTAACATTTTGAAGCAAAGTATGATGTTTATGGATTTAATTATTCAGGACCTGCAAAATTAAAAAGGATATTTTTGGGCAAAGATTTAATTTTGAACGACACAGTTCTAGTTATATATCTTATTTAGTTTGGTAAAAAATAATCTCGTATCTTTTCAGACGTTTTAATATTTTATCGGCATGAAACTAATCTCGTTCGGATAATGTTGGAACATCTTCGAACCTTGAAGGGATGTCACTAAAGCTCGGATAATTAATCATGTCAAAGTAGAGTAAAGGTGTGTGTGTTAGGTATGATGTTTTGAGATCTAACCTACCCACATCTTGAGATAGGGAGAAAAGGTGCAGAACATGCAGAGATAGGAAGCAAAAAAAAAGCTGCAGATTTTATTCAAGAAAAGGACCAAAGAAGAATAATTAAGGATTAAGTGTAAGAAATTAATGAAATGCAAAGATGTTCTTCTTGTGAAAATGAAGTCCCACCATGCACTTTGTACTGGTCTTTGGAAGATGCAATTCTGTGCAACAAATTAGTGTTTTTTTTTTTTTTGCCTGAGGTAACGTTGGGCTTACTGAATTAGAAGCAATAACCTTATTCGAACGCGGTTAACCCGCTAAAGAATAATAGTATGTGCAACAAATTATTAAAGTGTCTCGAATGAACTTTTTTTAACCCGTTAAAAAATAATGTATTCTAAGCAGATAATTTCTTTATATATAAGAATCGAACAAGCAATATCTTTACTCAGCGAGTGAGAGTACCGAATAGCATAAACTCACCTTTTTATGTCACACTTGAACGCTTAATTACTTTCTTTGGGGCTGACGGGTGCAGTAGGCTTTTCCTGTTAATCTTTGTATGACTGTTGAAAAGGATATGTATAGTAAATATGTTTTTCCACTCAATCAAAACTATCAGGGCGTTGAACAAAAACAGATATTTACGAAAAGATATGTTATTTTAAAATAGGATTTTTAATTAGATTAAGGATTTGATTAAGACAAGCTGAAGAAAGGGCGGCATTATCTAGACATAGTTTGTCATGGGTTGGTCTAACAGTGGAAAGAGTAGGAATGTTGGGCAATTTGTTTGATCTCATGACTCTCAGTTGTTGGGTCCCTTGAAATGAAATAAATAAATGTCTTACACACTAAATTCCTAT